>OMOT01035719.1:0-12912 GCA_900312575.1 Acanthochaenus luetkenii
GAGGCTGCAGCTCTGTGTGATGATCCAACTTCCACTGGCAACACGGTGATGATGGTCACTGGACGTATTGCCGGTGTCCTCCGCGTCATGTGAACTTTGCACCGTGTGATGAGGCATCAGCATCTGCAGGTGGCAGCAGGTCATCTGTGCCTTCGAGTTTTGTGTGGACTGTGTTTGGGTCTGGGGAGGAAATTTAACTATTTCTGATATGTTAGGAGAGTTTTCGGTAATAGGGAGAACCCCCAAACGGGACTCGACTTTGCGACCAATAAGGAGAGCTCACGGGGAGGGGGCGTCACCCTCCTGCAAGTCAATCAGCCCCGCATAACCGTGTGGGGGGGTTTATTGGCTGTGTCCAAAGTAAATGAGTCATTTGAGACACGTTTAGGTGAGTGGGACATGACACCATAACACGGGACTAACTAATGTTCATTTACATTTACTTGGAACAAGTTGGACAAATAAATTGCTGTCTGGTTTGTAAGTAATACAATACATACCAGTGATCTTAGACCAGATACCATACATAGGTGGCAGATAGATCCATAGACTGGTACAAGTTGACTAAACGAAGAAGGCATTTCCACCTGCAGGTAAATGCATCCCACACTAATTATGTTTGATACAGATTGGGTTCTCTAAATTGGAGAATACAATCACAGTGGTAATCCCTGATATTGTCCTACATTTCCAGGTAACAAACACTAAGGGTAAAACATGGTAAAAGGTCCTGGTTTGGTTTGGCAATGTGAGACGTCCAGCAACACACAATTGATTGAATCCAAATAATGAATCTTCTGTCTATTTGTTGCACTCCTCCGTTTGAAACAAGTACACTAACCCCAATGTGGATAATTCAAGAGAGTTCCACTGTGCATGGAAATCATGATACAGATTTTTGACATTTTGACATAAGAAGTGTTGGAATTAAATGGTAGTTATTGCAATGCAACAGCATCGTGTTCAGGCCTGTGAGCATCGATATGACCGCTAGGCGACACACTCTCACCATTAACTTGAACGTGAGTTACAAGACTTGGCAGGAGCTTCTTGTTCAGTGTCTCTCCTCAGTTAAACTTCCCAATTCAGAACATTCTGCATTAATTACACAAACAGTGAGATACAACCTCATATCTGCCTTCATGGATTGGTGCAACGATAAACTATTTGAAATGTCATCTGCCTGTCATTTGTTCAATAGTAAACTATAATAATGTGCTAGTTACCTACTCACTTTTCCACAAAGAAAAAGGAAAGGAAAACAGTGCAGTTTGCTGTCAACAAACATCCATGTTAAACCAGGGGACTGCACTGAGTGAATACAAACAAACAGCTGAGGAGTCAGCCGACAAAACAGATGGGGTTGTTAGGAGCTACAGCTCACTGGGTCGGTGAGTTCATTTGGCTCAGCCAATGGTGTTGTTCTGTTGGGAAAGAATATTGTAATTCTTTGCAGTGCTGGTCGTTTCTGAGTAACTTTCAGTGGAGCAAAGCTCCCTGCCACAGCCACTCAACATCTCACACAAACAGTGACGAGAGGAACTTTTCTTTTCTTCGGAGAGGACGTTGTTTAGCACCCTAAAGCAGATTCGTTGGGTGTGGTTTTGTTCCTAAAAGTAGTCCAACTAAGAAGAACACATAGCGATATGCAAATCACAATCAATGCAGTATGTTCCTCTGAGCACACACAGCCACGCACCACTGCACACCTGCAGTCTGGATTTAAGCAGCACAGTCTAGTTCAATGATTTCAGACAAATCCGTCAATTCAGACTGGTTCAAGAACCAACAGTCGCTTAAAATTGAACCGAGCCAGGACGGCAGAGGTTTCCAGTGAGCCAGGTCCCGTCTCCACCAGTCAGGTCAGTGGTTCAAACACCTATTAAAATAGCCATATCACAAAATACATATCGCTGCTGCTAAATTAGAATCTTGTGTCTCTTTTCAGGGGTTTAGAAAAACAGCCTTATTTTCTGACTGATGACTAGACAATACTACCATGAGTTCTGACTGCGTTTCTTTGTCTTTAGGGTCATGAAACTCGCTACACATTAAGGATGTAATGTAAACTTTCAATTGAAGTAAGAAAAGGAAAATCTACAGATATTTGGGATATGGTTCTGACAGCAAGGACGCAACATACTCTTATCATACCGTACTCATACTGTAGTCTGTTTTAGATTTGACGTGGAAAAGTTAGTCACACAAGTGCTAAATTGATAGATTAACACTTAATCCTCTCATAAAGAACTAAAGATGTTAAAGCTCTGAATGCATTGCATAATTTCTTTTTTTGAATAAACATTCAAATAGTTGTAGCTTTCATTGGACCAGAACGTTTTCCCCAACATATAATATATTTGTCTCATTCTATAATAAAACTAAGGGGACAAAAGATAACAAAAATGTGCCTCTACCTGGATGTGCCTCAAGTAGTTGCACTTCATGTCTCCATCCCATTCTGTGTTTTGTAGGATGGCACTGGGACAAAACAGATCTAGAGTATTTCTTCAGGTGATACTTTTCTCCTGAGGAATAGTTCTTCCAAGGGCTACATCCTCATCTGTGTATGAAGACCCACCTTGGCCCCACATATCTACACATACTCTAATGACTTCTCTTCGTTGATTTGTTTGGTTTTGACTCTGCGATGACGGCACAGCCACAACTTCAACAGTTGGGGGATGCAGTGGATCTCGTGCAGCACTATGCTATTTACCCATTTTGATAAGCTTGTAAGAAAAAGATGCTACATGTGTCTTTATTCGGTTAAAAGGCTGGACCATGTTACAATGTTAGAACATGGCAGACAACATAACACAACCAGACACACAGGTGTGTGCGTGCAAGTTACTTTACATTTTAGTGGGTCAATTAAAACAGTGCAGATATATACGGTAAGACTTGATTGGAGCTACTCAGTAGCTGTGGAACGCAATCCATGTTATGACACCTTTGTAAAGATCAACTAAAGGACCAGCATTCTGAGGAAGGAGCCAGTTACTAATAAGGCTGAATCCCTGTGGGGTCCATTGTGTCACGCCGTTTATTCTCATTTCTATTAATTCTGTCAGATATGCTGTATCATGACATCTGAACCTATAAGTGAGTTTTAAGCCACACTTTTCAAAAAGTGAACATCCAAAATGCATTTATTCATGTACATATACACATTCAATGGTGTTTATCTACTCGTTATATCTAGTGGCAGTATAATGAAACTGCATAAACTATAATCATACTTAGTGAGGAGGCAATTGTCGTTTTTAATCTGTAATTTCTTGCATTATTAGTGGGTGTTTGTCAATCGTGTTCTATCTTAAAATAAATAAATAAAAACTACAACCGTGTCCCTAGTAATGTCTTTAGGGGGCCGGTAAAATCTTAGTTGTGTGCATGGTAGGCTATGTTTTGTGCTGTTATGTAGTGTGCTGTTTGGGTTTGTGGATCAGGACAAGAAGGTAGAGAAACGTTTCTTCTTAAAGGATAAGTTTGCTATATTGGACCTTAGACACGATTTGCAGACTGTCTACCATGTAACTGACATGTAGAGACCATCATTACACTGATCGGTTCAGCATTGAGCTTTCTGCTGTTTTCCTGCAGCCTCTTACCGGGCTACAATAGAAGTCAATGGGGCAATCTCAAATACTTTGGAAAAACAATGATAAATGAGACGGGAGGCTCAGGGTGTACTCTTACAGGTCTCTGTATGCTCGCCTGTTAAATGTATTGCAATCCGAACATTTATACGTGCTTGTCGTGGCTTGGAGATATGTATTCCCCTGGCGCTTGTTTGGAATATGTGCCGAAGCTAGACACAGAATTTCAGGGGACTTTTGTTGAAAGGTCCAAAAATAGTGAACTTATCCTTTAATCAACCTAATTTTATTGATAGCTACATTAATCATTCACAAATGCAAATGTGCCAATATATATGTATTTAAAATGTCATAACTTTGATCACTGAACTCAAACAGTACATCAATACTTTCAGAAAGAAGTCCTACTAGTACGTGTAGATATGTCCGCTTGATGCTAGCATGTTGTTGTTCACTGTACACTACTTTGATGCACTGTTGCATTTGATCTATTGTATACTTAACGTTACTGCTGTTCAAAACCCAATAAAGAACAATACACTCCACCTGTTCCAGTATCCCCCGTCACGTGACCCTTTAAGCGAGCGCGCCCAATCTGTTCGTTGGGCAGCTCCGCCCTCCTCCGCTCGGTGTTGTTTGGTCACGTGACGGGCCGTCACTGGGTTTGTGGTCTCAGCGGGTTCAGCATGATGTAGGCTGCCTTCAAGACACCTGGGAACTGGGACGCTTCCCACCTCCTACCCGGAACTATGGCGTCTGAACGGCCACCTATCTCGGAGTTCCCGGTCGGAAACTGGGAGTTTTTTGGGAGCCTCGATAAATACGACTCGTACGTCATTATCGTCAGAAGCAAAATGGCGGCGTACGTTTGTTATATAACACAATTTGTTTTCAAACGGTATATAAACGTCATATAAAGATGTGTATGTTGCAAAATGTGCGTAGTGCGTCAGATTAGATTGGTTGAGTAAATCTTGTCAACTTTGAGTTATAGGGTCAAAACAGAAACCGCTTGAACGCGCACGAAGGCGGAGCAGAGAGTTTATACTTAGAAATCTCCCAGCACCTCTTCGGATCCACTTGAACTCTCACGAGGGCGGAGCTGGGACTTCAGACGTCGGAAGTTCCCCACCTCCCGGCTGTCTCGCAGGAAGCTTAACGCCACTTTGCAGAGAGGCTGAACAGCGGTGAACATTTCTCTGGGGTTTCCAGGACCAACGGAATCACCTGTTTAATGACAACAACCCAACATTAGCCGAACCCCGTTGGCCTGCCAGCCGGTACGTGTAGAAAAACAACGTGTCACTCGCGGAGGCGTAGCTAGCTAACGGTAACTTAGCTAACTTAAGTGTATAACGTTAGCTAATACGTTGATCTGTACGGTCTTAGCGGGGCTTGCAGGTAATACAGTGTATAGACAGCAGCTAATACGTGAAAGCCTAATCTAAAATAGCAGAGCTATGAAGTATGGGCCGCTTGCTTTAGCCATATGAACGTACACATAGCGAATTATCAGCTAACTGCAGCTAGCTAGCTAACGTCATGCGAGATCACGAGACACGATTTCTTCTGGCCATGGTTGATATATGTTAGTAACGAAGTGGCCCATTTGAACGTTTCAAGCTGGCCGTCGCATCAGTTAACGTTATATAACGTTACATTGTTAGGTGGATAATTCACGTATAGGTCATTTTTGGACTTCCGTTACATACGGCTTGTTTTGACGTTTCCTCCGAATACGAACTCAAATCGACACATTTGCCAGTGTGTCACGTCAATGCGTAATTGTAACGGTTACATGTGACTCTCTCTTAACTCATGTTCAAATGATTTCCATCGCGTCTTCCGTCAGACTTCGGGGCTGATTGGCGAGGGCGGAGGTAACCGCGTGGAAGTCACATGAACGACGAGGATGAGGCATAAACAACCGGGAGGAAACGCGGGGAGAGAACTGCTGCACAGCGTCACGGAGGGGGTTCGCTGCTCGTAAAGCCGAACATAGGCAATGAACAGCACCACTCCGCCCCCTGCCGTCGTAGATGGGGATGTGCCGGTCAGCTATGTGTTGGTGCCCTTCTTCCTGATCACCATCATCGGGATAGCTGCGGCTGTGGTGAGTGGTTGATGGTGTGAAGACAGCGCTGTGGTTTCTATCCAATGAGCTGTGTCTGTATAGCTGCACTCTCGATGGAGATGAAAGTGCTGCCTGTAATTGCGTGATAAATCCACGTGTCACCCTTTTGTGTGTAGTAATGCTCTTGTTTGTTTTAGGTGATGTATATACGAAAGAAAAGAAGGTAACTTTTCACTCTATATTTTATGGCACAATACATGTATGATACAAAGCACATTCTCCACTCCAATATCTGTGGTTCGTGAAATCGTTGCTGTTCCTAATTTTATTCATTCTATGTTGTCCGTCAGAATTGACAGGCTCCGCCACCAGCTGTTACCAGTTTACACATACGATCCGTCGGAGGAGCTGAATGAAGCTGAACAGGAAATGTTATGGAGAGAGGAGGACACAAGGGTATGATTCTATACCGTTGGTTTCAGAACTTTAGAAGTGGTTGTGCTCTCTGGGACGTTGTCTTTCTGAAATCAGATGTGGCCAGCATGGTTAATAAAAGGACATCATCCACAAAAATATGAAGTCCTATTTCAAGTCAACATGAAACATAGTCTTGCAATTGTACTACTATTCAGGGGCGGCAGTAGCTCAGGAGGTAGAGTTCCCGCCCCGCAACCGCAAGGTCGGCGGTTCGAGTCCAGCTCCTCCCGGGGATAAATCTGTCGTAATGTGACACCTAACCCCCAAATTGCTCCACGGGCGCTGTACTGTACATGGCAGCCCTCTGCTCCGGCCCCCCTAGCATGTGTGTGTGTGTGTGTGTGCAATCACTTGTGTGTATCCGGGGGGATCCGTGATGGGTTAAATACAGAGAAATAATTTCACTAGGTGTGCGGTGCTCTGCATGGGTGTGACAATAAAGTATACATTATAAGTTCTGCATTAAATGTGATCTTAAGAGTTCAGCAGAGTTCAGTTTTAGTGTCCCAGATGTGACATCTTTTAGCAACAAGCCTAAAATCCCTGAAGTCTAGAATTCATACATGCATGTGTATGTAAAACACATGGGAATTTGGGAACCTTTTTGTCCCCTGTGATGAAATCAGTGGGAGGACTATGGATTGGACGGCATCCATTGGTTCGTCTGTCCACCACGGGCAATATCTCAGACATCACTGATTGGATTTTGACAAAACCTGGGGAGGAATGATGCATCTCACCACTGTGTTGTGACATTCTCAAAATGACACTGATTGGCCCATAGGGGGGCTGCACTCATGGAGGACATGTTTACTGTTACCTTGTTTTCAGCCTGATATTTCCAACTGTGCTGCTGCTGTTTGCTTATTGCTTTGCCACCAATCACTCAAACAGAAGCCGTGTTGCCCAACTTGCGGTCAACTGATTACTCACATCAACCAGCAGATATAAATATTACATGCAGTGAGGTTGCAGTGCTCATTTGACTTGCAAATCCCTCACAGCAGAAATGTTAGTAGATGGTTTTGAGATCTCTTAGGTAGCCTTAATTAAGCATTAATGAGAATGGATTTCTTTCAGCACATATATTTGCCCTTCTCAATCTATCCTGGAATTGATATTTATGCGTAGCTGAAGAATAATCCCAAGTACCAGTAGATACTGTACATTTAAAGTGTATACATATGGCTATTTAAGTAATACAAATGTTGTCTACCTCTAAAGCTCCAGATACTCCTGATGTTACACATACCCTAGTTTAGGAGTAGTTTACCTAAATTATGGTTATTATGCAATGTGTCATGATAAACGCTAGATGGCAATATTGGTCATGGTAATGTTACTCACTAAGTTTCACTCTACATTCCAACTCGTAAAATTGTGAACAGGGAAAAGCAACATCTCTGTAGCTCGTCAAGGTTTGTATTGGTTTACGTGGCTAGAATTGAGATGGATCATAGCTTTAACATTTTTATATTGAAATCAATATTTCATTTAGCGCTGCCTTTTTAAATACTCTGCTTACGCTTTTCCATTGTGATTTTATGTCCCCAGATTGTACAAGGCTGGGCCAGAGCTTATCAACAACAGCGTCCCCTTCTGACTAAAGATGTCAATGCATGATTGTGATCAATAATGGCAAGAACATTTGCAATGTGGAGATAACCAGCCAGAGATCCATCATTTCAGAAGTCATGCCCAAGACTGTTTTTTGTTTATTGTTTTGACGACCTTTTGACTACATCATCAGTCATCTTTGTTTCTCCTGTTTTCTTGTGCAGATACAGTGACTGTTTGTTGCCAATCCCGTGTGCCCAACAGCTGCAGTGTCTGAAACTTATTTATTTGAGGTTATTTATTCAACTTTTTTACTGTGGTGTTTAATACCATGACTGAAAGTTAAAATGGTGGCAGCCCTCCAAATATATACCGTAGGTTGCAGTAGGTTTACTGTTGTTTGCCTTCATAATGTTGCGGGAGACTTGAGACACAAGGAATTCTGTTCCTGTGGGACACGGTAGTTATTCGTTCTGACCTTCTAATTTAGGGGCCATGTTCACAAAGTTTAAGGAGTATGAATGTTCTACTACCATCAGTTTTGCACTTGTTAAAATTATAGATTAACTACACCATCCTGCAGTGAGAGGATTTGTAAATATAACCCGAGTCAGTTATAGTAGATTTGCTGTGCAATAGCCTAACATGGTTTCTGTGATTGAATGCCCATAGTCCTTCGCCATACAGTGAAATGTATTAACATAAAACCATAGAACACCAGTTTCAGATTAAAAATAAATCATTAAAAACCAAATCCTATGACTCATCTATGGCATGACAAGCCAGATCTGGAAGTAAGCTAAGCCAACCTCCTCTCGTCCCCACAATGAGCTGTGACTAGTGCCCTAAATATGTCCTGTCTGAAAGGCATGGCACCAGCATGAATTTACCTCCAGCTAAAGAATCTGTTCAGATAAATGCCATTGGCCTGACTGTGAAGTACTCAGGAAACCTCGGACGCTTCCCCCACCCCTCTTTTTCTTCTTCCTGAGATGCATTTCTTTGCCTTGCATTTGTGAATGTAATCTGAATATAGCAGAACTGTTAAACCGCCCTTGAAGGGGAACACCACTCAGTTTAAGAATTAATGTGCTTTATTGATCAAGGACAGTATTTGTGAGTCACTTGGACAACTTTAACACTCAAACTTGTGACATCAGGTATAATATTTGGAGGCGCTCCAGACGAACAGAGGACTGATTTTGTCTTTACATCTAAATTAGCTTTATTCTGTTAATAGTGTAGTCTATTCTGAATCTGACCAGAAAATGGATCCCCAGAAGATGCTTCTTGGTGCGCCCAATATCTCCCAATTGAGTTTCTATGGAGCAGCTCCAGACTTTTTACTTATTGATCCCTTCTGTCCGTTTTATGTGAAAATCTAATTAAATGGGCCACTTACCGTGTGAATTGGACCTGTTGTGTTAGACCATGTAATGGATGTTGATTTACACGGGTAAAATGTGACATCACCGTATTAACTTTTCATGGAAGGCTGTGATGTTGGGTAGCACTTTAAAGTTCAGTGACTACTGATAGAAATGTATGTAAATTTGACTGCACTGTTATCAAGTTTGACCTTTAAGACTATTGTAATATTGTGTTGCTTTGAGAGTGAATTGACGGGTTGGTTTAGACATGTGGTACATGCAAATCAAATAAGTAACCTCAGATTTTGTGCAGTGATTTGGCTTTAGCAGCTGATGTTTATTTGAGGCTAAGTAAGGACATGTATACATATATTAAAAAGATAAGCCCTGCATCACAACATGTATGTTTAAGTGACATTTTGGAAGGAAGAAAAAGTGATAACTTGAATTTGTGTTGATTTGAGCATAAATCAATCTTAGCTACAGGTTTACATGCCTTAGAAAAAGAGAGAAAAATGACCAAGATAATAAATTCTTGTCTTTATTGACCATTTCTGGATACAAATCGTCATAGGGCACCATAGAAATATAGACATTGTACATTTATAGACAGTGTACATTAAAAAGAATGATCCCATCCCATTGACTTTACTGTATATGAATGACCATTTGTAGATATTGGTATGTAAAATGGCATTGGATATTGTCAAAGTAGCCAGAGGATGTGATATGAACAGTCTATGTGCATATGAGGAGGATGGATGTGTGTGGTTGTGCTGAACACACCGTGGCCAACAGAATATTTAAATGGTAAGAGCGCCCAGTCTGTCACACAAACAAACATTTGTCCATGAAAGTCTGAACCAACATTTCAGTGCACCAGAAGATGTATTAAAAAGATAAAACACACCTGCTAATCTACCACAGTCAGCGAACACAGTTGCCAAGCTGACAGGTTTCCCTGACTTGCTTCACACTTTTAAACAACCTGTCTGCAAGCTGTTTATGGACAAGCCAAGCAGTGTGTGTGTGTGAAGCACACAATCACAAACTCGGCTATCATCTTAGAATACCACATTACAGTCAGGTAAAAAAAAAGACAAATACACGAACTATGTAATAAAGACGTCTCTCAAACTCTTGCCAGAGGTTACGTTGAACAACAGAAACCAGTTTAATGCAATTATATGGTAAAGTAAGCTGTTGAGTGAGGTATGTAATTCCAGGCCCTGTATTGTTTGCAGTTTTCCGGGTGTTGCAACTGAGGTTGTAGCAGCTTAGGTTTATGGAAAAACCCAGTTATTGGACTGTGACCAAGGGTTCCCTGACACTTAGAAGTACACAAACACATTATTTTTCCTGTAGCAGACAGCATACAACACATCCTCAAAAGACTGAAAAGTCCATTCATATTACCGTACTAAGCTGGGTGAAGCAGTTCGAGCTAGACTGCAGGTCCAATAGGGTTTACAATCGAACTCCCCTCCCTGTTAGACCAGTTAACAGTTTGCCTTACAGCTGATTGAGTGAGCGCGTGGAAAATGAGGACCGTATGAAGACGGCCACCAATGCAACGGTATTTGTAAAAAGCTCCCTGAAGAAATGACCGGTCGAAAGTCGGTTATGCAGATTACACAGAAAATATTTCTACCATCAGTTACCTATATTCTCATTCTAAACGCTCAAGCTCGACTCCTCCGCCTCTAGTCAGATGTAAAGGATACGGTAACCACTTCACACAACAAACACGCATAACAAAAACAGCAAGTCTAGGTAAAATTCACCTTTGTCCAGTACAAAACATGGAGAAAGTCTACATGCCCTACCATCTCAGATGTGGGTACAATGAATAAGTAACGGTACGCGGAGGAAACGTCTTACAAACCATCTTTTGGGGGGGGCGGCGGGGGGCAGGCACCATAGAGCGTACTTTTGTCCAGTAGAAAAGACTTGTGGTAACATGACATATAGAGAAACGGGCTGTTACCTTTCATGTAACTCATAAGATTAATGCTTGAGAGGTCCATTCTTTATCCAGTGCTGTAGCATGAAGAGATTTGTGTATGGTGTTAACCCTCTGCTTTGGTTAAGAGGGCTTTGTCGTGAACAGTGGTGGTTGTGGTGGCACTGGCGTTGGAGACAGCCCAATTCTGGTTAACAGTAACTCAGTATGTTGAGTGAGGTAGCATGCGTTGTGAATTACTGGTCTTCCTCCTCCTCCTCCTCCTCCCCAGATGATTCTTGGGATGCCTTTTCTTCCTCCTGTGGCAGAAGCAAATCCAGTCAGACGCCATTCACATGCCACTCAGTATTCAATAACACGGGCCTGTGACTCATGCCCCAACACGCCTGCCGTTAGTTTTGATAACACTCCCCAAGTATCAACACCGCGAAAAACTCAATAAATCTCCTCGAGCCACCGCAGCGTGCAGCACCCCCAGGGGAGGGGTGAGCCATCTGTAGTGACTCATACCAGCGGTGAGTCACAGTGAGGCGTCCTGCTTTGCTCTCCTGCCTTTCCTCCTCAAAACTCTCACTACTGCCCCCCCTCTGCTGCATATTCATTCATAAAAATGAGAGGCTATGGGAGGGTAACGTTGGGTCATTCTCCTCTGTGACTAATACAATCCAGGCTTCTTTTTTTGTTTTTCTTGGAGTACGCCCCAACCACTCAAGGCACATGACAGAACGTTAAGACCGCAACTTCTTCCCAAATGAAACGCGTGCCTTGTGACTAGTTGTACACGGTGCAGCAGCCGTCGGAGTTCGCCAGTGTTTTATTTTAAACCACTTAAAGCACAACTCGCGCTGACAGTTTAAAGAAGTCAACATTTGGGTCGGTAACCTAACTTTCTAAGAATGGATAATATTGTGAAGCTGCCCGTGAAATAGGACAGTGTTGACGTGGCCAGGTTGTGTGGCGGTGGAATACATGGAAGAGAACCAAATAGCTGCGATGAGTAACATGACTCGTCTAAGAGGAAGGAAGCAGGCAAGGGAATTCACTAAGGAACTGTTATTGTGTCATACCAACTATCATTCATTTAGGTCATGTTCTGTCGCATCGTCGCAAGTATTTTCGTGACATGGAGGAACGATTTGAACCAATTTGAGCACTGACTCTTACCTTCTTGGGTCTCCCCCTGCGTTTCAACCCTGCAGACGAGGGTGCTGGTCCCTTCTGTGAAGACAGTAGAAAACAAAGATAAGAGCTTGTGCGCAGCGAGCCAGTGTGCTGCTGGTCTGCTCACTGAAAGGCAAGGTGTTGCGGTCTGGCTGTTTGAGTTAGAGGAAGTAAACCTGAGTGACACAAAACCCCATTTTCCTAAAGAAAACTACTCACTGCCTGCAGATGGCAGCAGTAGCTCTGCTGTGAGACAAATGGAAGGGGGGCATTGGGTTCATTGGCTATTATCTGGAAGGCCGACAGGAACTGCAACAGGGCACTCCAGTTCACCGGCCACCTGGTCCGAGGCTCAGAGACAGCTGGTGGAGCCGAGCGAGACACAAACCCGCTCGGCCCTCACTATTACACCTATGTCACGCACGTATGCACGCGTGTTTACTCTCCCGTACATAGCACAGACCTCTGAAGACACAGAGCGCGAGGGGGAGCTGGAGGGTTGGGGTGAGGGGAGAAATAAGTTGTTGCCATGGAGACGACAGGGAGAGAAGAACTAGGGCTGTGTGTTGGGGGTGTGTGTGCGTAGTGTCAGCTTGGAAACAGTCTTGCGGCCTCTGCACCTGCACCACACACAAGCTGCAGGAAAGGAAGTACAAGAGCGAGCATCACTTTAAAAACAAAACAAAAAGACTTTAAAAAAATAAAAGC
>OMOT01035720.1:1471-16421 GCA_900312575.1 Acanthochaenus luetkenii
TAGTTGCCCAAATTATTATGTTGGGTATGGTCATTGGTGGGAAATCTCAGTGCACATTAAGCTATAAATCGTAACTCATTGTTGTTCATTGTTTTTCACCGTCTTCATCCCTACCAGTAACTCAAATTCAAACAGCCTATCTCTCGCTACCACTTGAGGCCGCCAATGTGCAAAGTTGCCTAGTGCAGCTTTAAAATGATTCTCAATTCCTAAAATACGTTCTCTTTGCTTATGTATTAAAATGGTAGAAAGGTACGAGAGCAGAGGAGAGGAGGGGAGAGGAGCTCTATAGAAAGACAAGACCGAGTTGAACGAGGGAAAGAAGGGAGGAGGAAGGAGGAAAGATGAGAAAAAGACACACGGTTTCCATCTCAAATCAAACGCCTTTGCCACTCACCAGTAGTCTTTACTCCAAACACCCGTCTCTTCCTCCTCTGTCTCCACTCCACACTCCCTTCCCCACCAGAATCTGAAGGCCAGAGAAAGTACCAGTTAGAAGATGACTGGTAGGTGGATTCAACCATTGGGGACTAAGTAGGAGCCGCTTGCACTGGACCAACACTTACCCGAATGCCAAAGGCAGTGTATGCACTATAACCACTGGAGCGTTTGGACTCATCGTGAATCCAAATGAGAGTGGTTAAGCATGTGAGGTAAGGGAACAATATCATTTCATATTACAGTATGCATTTGCCTGTATCACATTGAAATCACATTTGGGATCACGACACACGTAATGTAATTTAAATGTGCTACGTGTAGCATCTCAAAACACCAATACAGAATATCATTGTCTAATGAACTTGGTATAGTTACCATAAACAAATGACACCATGGTCGAGACGTTTGGTATTTTTAGTGCTGGTGTTTCTCTAAATTCTGACATTTCCCTTAAACCCTATTACTTCCTGTCACAAAGAGGATGCATAGTGAACTATAGCCCACCTTGTTCAAATGCATGGGTTCTATACTTTCATTATATTGTACACAGGATGAGCTAAATGACACTATTCCACATCTAACGATTGCTGACATTGACAATGGGCAATGACAGGGACGCTCAGGACGCAGGAAGCTCCTCTAGCCCGAGGGCTGCGTACGCTAATGAGCCGTGGGAAACACTGTGCGATCTCTTGGTACATTCTGACTCTTTCTCTGACTTTCTGCCCACTTTTTGTCTTTGTGCTGACGGCAGTCATAGCAGCACTCTGCAGAGTGACAATGAATGAACACAAATGTTTTGCAGTCATGGTCTGGGGGAGTAGTTGCAGAGAGAGAGAGGGGTTATCCACACACACACACACACACACACACACACACACACACACACACTGGGAGCTGCCCAGAACAACCACAGCATCTTGAGAAACACTGCTTACTGGCACAAAACATTTTTGAGTCAACTTCCCCATCTCATGTGCCTTAAAATTATCTGTACCTCAGAGACCGTAAGTCCCAGAGCCACCAAATACGGCGGATAGGTTTCAAATCTCCCCAACCACTCAGCCAAAAGAAAAAAGATAACCAACATATATACAATAATCGGGCAGATGGTGGCGCTATGACAAGCAACTTTTAAGCCAATAACTTCTGAACCGTATGGCGTAGAATCAATTTCCCCCCTCAGATTCCCTGGCTCAAGACAAATCCATTGCACATAAGGGTTTTCATTTCCGCCATGATCTTTTTTTAACCATGTTGAATTTTTTGCAAAAACTATTTTTCACTATTTCTCCAACAAAGTTGACTCAATCTCAAAGTTGACACACTGACATATTGTAATTGCTTCGTGGCTATTCCAGATTATTTTGATACACGTAAACATTTGGCCAAGACACAGAAATGAAGTTGACAGCGAAGCAAACCTAAACATTTAATGCGAGAGCCATCAAACTTCCGAAGTGTGTCAGATCCTATTTGGTCTATTAATGTTGCTGTCAGAACAAATTGGCAGTTGTGCAAATTGCGATATCTCAGGCATCTGTGTGTGTTTAGTCCATGGGCTTGGACCCCACAAATGGCTGCTTGTGGCTATATTTATTATTAGTAGTATTATTATTATTACCAGTGCGGTTTGATGGGATCCCCTCTTCTCTGAGGATCACAGGGGCCGGGCTGGCAAGTTCTCCCTCCCCGTTTCCAATTTTTTCATTTTCCTCTTCTTCATCTCCGTCTCCCATCCCTTCTTCAGGTAGGTTGCGAGTGGGGGATATTACTACATCTTCTGGCTCATTCCCTGTCACCATGGTCTCGCTATCTGGATCCATGGACTTCACTATAAACTGGTATTCCACCCCTGCTGTGGAACACACACACACACACACACACACACACACACACACATGACCACCATATGAGAATACTGCTGTTAATCACAATTTTGTATCTTATACTATAGTTTTACTGTGCGTCCACATACTGTTAAGTAATAGAGAGACGTCAGTGAGCAAATCTAAAAGTGCATTTGATAAGATCTAACATCATAAAGTGTGGTGGATTCTGGTGGCGAGGCGTCAGTGAATAGCGGTCTCGTGTGTGTGAATGGCTCCACTGTGGATGGCACCATAGTGAGTGTTCCTCTGACAGAACATAACAGATGGCACAGCACACACGGGTGCCTTGCCACTGCCACGGGAGCTCTAGAACACACACACACACACACACACACACTCACCACACTTTTCTACAACCTCTTGGGCGACTAGCTCCTTCACTTCTTCAGCCTTGAGACAGAGAAGACAAGATTCAAATCAAATGAAGATGTCGTTCATTCATTCTAGATTTTGCTAGCTCTGTATGTGCATTTTGTGTGAGTGTTTGTGTGAGTGTGTGTGTGTGTGTGTGTATGTGTGAGATAAACACGCACAGAGAGTCCAGGCTCTCCCTTCTCCCCCTTGGCTCCTTCATTCCCCACCTTCCCCTATGGGGAAAAAAGCATATTCACTCATTAATGAATCTAAGATGTGTGTGTGTGTGTGTGTGTGTGTGTGTGTATCGATTCATATATGTGTCTTACAGTGTCCCCTCTTTTTCCTGGCGTCCCGAGTGATCCCTTCAGACAAGGCTTCCCTCTGCCCCTTCTGCCCCTCTCTCCCTGTTGAAGAACAACCAATGTTCAAAGTTCTCACAGAGAGAACACATCTATGAGTTTTGTAATTCTTTCACGCAGAACTTCTACATTTCTAACCAGTGTGAATGACACTCCTCCCAATTAGGTGCATCCCTGGGAAGTCCTCATTAGAAGATTCCAGACACTCCCTGTCAACCGGAGGCTAGTAATTGTGGCTGAGAGGAGCTAATTGAACGAGGTATTACTCCAGACAGAAACAGAAATAGCCCTCTGTGTGTCTCTGTGTGTGTGTGTGTGTGTGTTAATTAAGTCTCTCTGAACTAGACATGGTGACGGCTGTAACCAAGCTCGTTTCAGCCTTCCACCCATTGTGTTCTGTCACTTTTTGTCTTCGTTTTGTAGAAAGTGGGAATTTGTTATATACATAGGATCTTCTATAGGCCCAAGGTCTTTCAGTGCTGTTGTACCTCAGTGGTAGAAGTTCAATTCAGGTTCTTTTTTTCAAATTGACTGCAATATCTGCATGGGGCTAGTAGTCCCATAGGTGAGGGAGTGGGTGTACCTTAGGTCCCGTGTCCCCTCGGGATCCTGAAGGTCCTGGTCGTCCCTCGTCTCCATCCTTCCCTGGACTCCCTGCTGACCCCTTAAACCCTGGGAAGCCAGAGAAACCCGCTGCACCCTGCATCGAGCAAGAATAATGCGAGGGAGTAACCTAATGTGTGATGGATGTGTTTTCGTCGTTCAGTCATACTATGGTGCATTTGTGTGTAAAAACACATTGGCACATTTTTGTTTTATTTTCCCTGCCTGGAACCAAAACGTTAAATTCTAAAAGTTTGCATGACAAAGTATTGGTGCCTGGGAACACAACATAATGTAACCATGATCAGCATATATATGATCAATGGTTGGACCATGACTAAACAAAATATAACTTTTAGTTAACTAACCTTTTCTCCTTTCTGTCCTGGGGTGCCGTCCACCCCATCAATCCCTCCATCCCCCTTATCACCCTAAAGATGATATCGCATGATGAAAAAGTACAGATGAAAATAAAAAGTGAGTGTGTGTTTGAGAGAGAGAGAGAAAGACTGTGTGTGTGTGTGTGTGTGTGTGTGTGTACCTTGCGTCCTGTGAGTCCATTGAGCCCCGGTATGCCCGGGGTACCAGGTAACCCCATATCACCCTGTCATGCAAAAGCACCATGTTAACAACATGCCACAGTTTAGTGACAGCGCTTTTTGAGACGATATTGTTAGATAAGCTAAACGCCCGTTTGGCCTAAACAGAGTCAAATCCAGGTCTAACCTTTTCTCCATCCAGGCCTGGGCTCCCTATGTGTCCAGGTAAGCCTCTGAATCCCTGTAAAACCAGATGACACTTTATAACATGACTACCTAAACAGACCTTACGGTGACAAACACACGGGACCAGGCTGGATGAAAAACAATCAGTAGGACTATTGTAACTATACATCAGTTTCCTAAACACGTCATAATCTGATGAGTAATAGTAATCGCTCGAGCCGAGCCTTCACCTTTTCTCCCTTCTCCCCCGTATCTCCTGGTAAGCCTGATTCTCCTAAATCACCCTGTGGGAAAAAACCAAATAAACAAAAAAGTTGTGAATCTTGAAAAAAAAAAAGCACATCATCATCAAAAGGATTTAATCAACTCTCTCATATCTCGTCTTCCACTGTACCTGATCGCCCTCCTGGCCTTGCAGTCCTAGGTCTCCTTTGTCCCCCTTTGCCCCATCCAATCCATGATCCCCATTTCGACCCTAGAGTCAAATCACAAGTCCATGACATGACTTATGGGTTAGTGAGCTAACTTCGGGCTTAACCCGGGCTTTTCGGTCTCACGAAGGTGGCTCGCTTTTAACCATGGGTAGATCACCATGGTAACCTATGCTGCACGGCTAACCTGCTCTGCAGCGGGTTAAGTTCTTGCCATCCGGCCATCCTGGTGGCTCACTGCTGGCGCGTACCATGTAACCGCAATGTCCTGGGTTTGAATCCGGCCTGGGACCTTTGTCGCATGTCATCCCCACTCTCTTCACTAGACTAATAAAGGCAAAAACGCCCCCAAAAGTTCTTGCAATCGGATCGGAACGTATAAAAGGCCCGCCTCCTCACCAATCAGCACTCTGGAAACATGGAGTCACCATTCCTACAGGATCCTGATATGAACAGAAACATTTAATTCTGAGGCGACTGTGTTAGCAGGGCGACTGTGTTCACAGACCGGTTGAACCCCTTTGCTCTCTGTGATGGTTGATTATATCAGAGATATCATATCTATTAGGCTACATCAGGTAGAATAAATGTTTACCGGCCATTGACCAGATATCCGGGATCACCAGTGTGAGGTTCTGTGAAGCCTGACTATGTTGAACTCACTTCGTGAGACAGACCCCACGACTAGAACTGTGTGTGTGTGTGTATGTGTGTGTGTGTTTGTGTCTGCTCTACCTTTTCTCCATTGACACCTGGCTCCCCTGGATCTCCCTATAGGAAAATAAGACAATTTCATACACAGCGCTAAGATAATTTTTATTTTTTAGATGGTTACATTTCTAAAAGATTAGTGCTTGTCTGATGTAAAACATTTTTACTGAACCCTTTATTACCTTCTGGCCTACTGGTCCTCGGGCTCCAAACGGTCCCTTTGCACCCTTAGTGCCCACATCGCCCTTTAGGCCCTTTAGATAAAAACATTAGTCCCATAATCTTTCTTTAGGGAGAAGTCACCAATACAGTATTGGCACATCCATAGTAGTAAACGTAGCAAGAAAGCTGATAATGCATATTAAAATGGTGGGATTATATGTGCATCTACAGAGGGAGAGCTGATTGTCTTGTGTAAAATATTCTTCTACTTTGCTTTTTTTCCTAATGTTCTCATCGGAATTAGTACCTTCACTCCAGGAGGTCCGTCCTCGCCCTTTTCCCCTTTATCGCCATCAAAACCTGGCGAGCCTCGCGCCCCCTGAATCAAACCAAAAGTCACATACTGTCCATAACTTTCCTTACTCACCTTGCTTCAGTCGCATGAAAATTCAGACTCAACATAGAAGTGTTCAGTCCATGGATTGCACTGAGACCCCGACCTCAAGAGGATCTTACCCCCTCTCCCTTGGCGCCCTTGTGTCCACGGGGTCCGTGCATTTGAAGCACACTCCCCTGCAGAAAGGGATTGATTTGTGACTACAGGCACCAAATCAATGTAATGCGCAAAGTAATAAAGTATGGGGATTCATAAAATGTCTATAGGAAGAAAATCCAACGAAATCATTATCATTCAAATATCTCATTGATACACATTTCACCCGTATCATACTGTGTACATTACTATGCCAACGCTAAGAATCATCGTACCCTTTCTCCTCGGACTCCAGGTAAACCGCGGCCACCCTGGGGAGAAGGGCGTTTTTTTAAGACCACTTTCCAAAACGTGATAATTATTTTAATTACAGGTGTCGGGAAAATAGTTGACCCTTCTCAAAGTCCCCGCCACATTACAATATCATTTGAAAACTGCCGCTGTATCGTAGGGGGTTTTCCTCGAGATGGGAAGTGTTATATCACGAGTAGTCATGTGATATCGTGTGGCATACCAGCTTACCTTTTCACCTTTGCTGCCTCGGAAGCCCCTCGGACCCTAGCAAAAGGAAAGGAGTACATGATTGGAACTCAAATGGCCACAGATGAAGCTGTGCAATCAGTTGTATAGCTTTGAAAAGTGATGCCAGTCACTCACTCTGTGCCCGGTGGCTCCTTTCACGCCTGCGATGCCCTTTTCACCCTGTGGAAAATCAATATCCCAAATGTTTTGACTTTATCCACAGGACATCACCGGTTGTACTGAACGCATCAAACCGCCTCAACATTCTAATCGGTAGACTAGTTAAGATTAGGGAAAGTCGATGTTTGGACAAGGCTAGAGTAGGGGAGGAAAGACACTTGAATGATTCATCTGTCATCTGAGGCGACACGCGTTGAAATGAAAAAAGTGTGGATGGACATTACAATGACAGTATTTATTGATCCGATTGATCAGCCCAGGTCCAGTCCCAGACAGTGTTTCCTCATCCTCACCAGCCGGGACAATCTTGTGTATTGATCACAGTGCGAACACGGTATTTGCTGTTACCGATGCTGATCTTCGCATCTCATCTAAACAGGGCCTGATGAAAATGTTGTTTCCGCTCTCAGAGGTAAAGCTGTAGAGGTTATAGTATAAACTAAGCTCACCCTTCTGCCTGCGATGCCAGCCACACCCCTGGCACCCGGCTCACCTGGAAGACTGTCGCCCTGATGGGAATAAGAATACGATAATAAACCAATAATCATGTTTTTTACACTGCAGTTGTTTAAAGTAAATAGCAAAAACACAAACATAAGATGATTTATAGACAGACAGACAGACAGATAGATAGATAGATAGACAGATAGACAGATAGATATACCTTTTCTCCGTTCACTCCAGGCTCACCAGGAGAACCCTTAGGAACAAAGAGCATCAAAAATGTCACATTGTGAACAGAAATCAAATGAATGCTCACTCATGTGATGTGGCAAAACAAAACGTGGTTCAACTATGACCTCCAGTCGATCAGGAAACTGATATGAACAAAAAAATGATATTTTTTAGAATAGTGTCAGACGATCTTTTGCGGTCTTGAACAGACCATATTTGAGCGTAACACACACGACATGACCGACCACAATAAAAGACAAGACGACGCGTTTCCTTGCCTTCGGTCCTGGTGCTCCTCCTGGTCCAGGACTGCCAGGTGATCCGTTCTTGCCCCGTCTGCCCCGGTCTCCCTGCAGGAACAGACGACAGATCTTACCAGGAAAAGGCAGTTTGTGATTGTTAAAGGAGAAGTGACGCCAAGAGAGACAGAACCCAATAGCATTATCGTCTTTAGTTACAGTTACACAGTGTCTGTTCACGCACCTTTCACTGTGCTTTTCAGTGGCAACGCTTAGACGATTACGAGATCATATCCAATGACACATTATAGGACGTCTCCACCCGTCTTACCTCGCGCCCCGCTTCTCCCGGATCCCCCGGGTGACCCCTCAGGCCCGGGGAGCCCTGAAAGCCTGGGTTACCACGGATACCCTGGATACCTTGAGCACCTGGAGGTCCTGGCTCACCCGGCTCACCCTGAGGGGGGGGAGAGATAGAGAGAGAGAGAGAGAGAGATGGAAAGAAACAGACAGAAAGACAAATGCAAGGTTTGGCAGACAAGCACACAGTGTGAGGTCAACTTGTTTTGCATGATGTCGTTATTCAGCTCTATTACTTTCAAATAATTGCCTTCGAATAAAGTCCCTCTTGCCGTTATCAATGTTCCTCTACACAATTTGAAATGAGCGAGTGAGTCATTGAGGCATTTAATGTCCCTAAATTAAAAGTGGGAATGAGAAACAAAGTCAATTAAAAGTAAGAGCGATGGAAAGACAGCGTGAGGATTAATTGCTTTTGCAGGGCCGTCATCAGTCAGCCGTCGCCTCGGTTTTGTTAAAGCGAGGAAGGAGGGACATCTCACCTTTTGTCCTGGAGGACCAGCCTGCCCTGCTGGCCCCCTGTGACCGATGCCTGGCTCACCCTAAACACACACAGACACACGTGCATGAAAACACACACAACCTATGTCACAAAGTACATCATGTTCCAATTAAAAGGTTTTTCACTCCGCTGCAATCTGAAGGAATCACGTAGCCCGGATCATAACTATAAATATACGTTTGTATTTACCTTTTGTCCCATTTCACCAATTCCTCCCTGTGGAAAGTGGACAGACAGAGCACAGATCAGACAGTTGGACTGGCCGCCTGCACCCCAACACCTATTTCATGCCTCAAACTAGACCAACACTGTCTTATATCGACGTGGCAGGTTAACAAGGGGAATTATTAACGTCTGCTTTTATCTACTGCCTCCGACGCCGGGAGTCTACTGGTTTTTACTGATGCGATATGGGCCGCCACGGTATTTGTAGGCACTGGTGGCACATTTCTGTTACTTGTTGTTGTTGTTGTTGTTGTTGTTGTTTCAGTGTTTTGAAAAGGGTTGAGCATGTAACATTTACCTTTACAGGTACATACTGTGTCGTTTGACGGCACCTTGGATGTTAAAAGGAAGGTCTACTGCATTTTGACTTCAATGTCTCTAATGTGACTCAAAATGTGTCGTTCTTTAGTCACCTTCGGTCCTGGTTCTCCATTCTCACCCGGGACGCCCTATTGTACAAGACACATACAGGAATATTTATCGGTATCAAAATGTGATTAATTCGACCTTATGTTAATGTTTGCTCTTACCTTGAGGTACAAATACTCTGGAGGATATGGATTTGGCCTCCCGGTTTCATAATCCCCCTCTCTCTCCCTCTCCATCTCCACCCTCTGCCTCTCCCATTCTACCCTCTCCAAGTCTCTCCCCCCCTCCATTTTTTCTCTCTCAAGCTCCAGCTCTGCCTCCTTCTCTCTCTCCATCTCCTCCCTCTCTCTCTCCTTCTCCAGATCGTCCTCCCCCCCCCTCTCCCGATCCACGTCCTCTTCCGTCTCCCACTCGTAGTCGCCGCTTCTCTCTTCCGCCTCGTAACCAGGATCACGTCCCGTTTCCGTATAGCCATCTGTCTCTATCCCTTTCTCTTCTTCCATTTCCCACTCCTCCTCTTCCTCGGGTTTCAACATTTCTTCTCCTGCACCCCCCATTTCTGAACGCATCACCTTCTCTCCCTCCCTCCATTCTTGTCTCTCACTCCTGGTATGGGTTTGAAGGGCAAAGTTGGCTTGCTGCTTCTTCTAGAAAAACACAAGTTTTATAATGCTGAGCGCTTTGAATTTCTTAATTATCTTAATTCTGGATTAATACTTAGAATCATTATCTATATTAAACTTACATTCCAGATGTTGTGGCTTCGGGCTCCAGAGGAGAGGGGCTAAAATACAAAAATACAAAAAAATAAAAAATGGAGGCGAATCTCATATTTGGTCTGAAGGGACCATAAAATGATATTTTCATATTTCATTTGCTGCAATGCCTTATCCAACATTTTGTGTTGTGACATGTATGAATTTTTAAGGCTGGAGAAGCTTGGGCAAAGACCAAAAAACGTACTTTTGGTGCCTCCTTGTACCGATTTCTTCCACCTGGTGCGCCTGGCATGAATGCCTAAATAATTATTGTGATTGTTAATAGTAATATCAATATGATTATTCATAATAATACATTTCTACAAAACCAAGTGAAACTTACCATGGAATCAGGCCAGGGGGCGCTTTTCTTCACCCGGATTTGGGATTGAGGCACCTGTCAAGTCCCCAAAACCTTTCATGAGTAAATCTAACATGGCACCCATGATGCTTCCTATCGAAAAGGTGAGTTTGTTTGTTATCTCCGCCAACAGAGTGACTTCACCCCATTCGTCTGTTTGTTTGTTAGCAGGATAACTACAAAAGTTATGCACGGATTTGCTTGAAACTTTGTGGAAAGTTTGGTCGTGGAGAAAGGAACAAACTGGACACACTGATTGGAAAAAGAGGGTGTGGTCGCGGCCGTGGCTTCTCACTAAAAGGCACATAACTTCCGGATGGATTCACGTAACACCATCAAACTTTGTGAGCCTATCAGCAGACATAAGAATAGGCAAACCCTCCATTACTGGCCCAATCAGACAACATGGGGGGGAGCTCATTTACGGTTTAGACACAGCCGCCTTGACATTTTTCCCAAAACTTGGTCCAGTGGTAGAGGGGCAGCCCTAATGGCCGCTGAACAGAGTGCTGATTGGCCACGTGGTGTTGAGATAATCAGCTAAAATGCTTAAAAGTGGCTAGAATTTGAATAGTTGCTTTTTAATTTGCATATCTCATGTCCCATTTCAGATAGTCGTGAAAATGTCTGCATCTTCTGATGTGAAACAAGTTGATAATGTGGCAGGGAAGAAATTATTCCCTTTCGGTGAAAATCCGACATGTGGAACTGACATATCTTGACAATTGCATAGCATTGGCGGAGGTATGCGCTCTGCCATCTAGTTTGTTTGAGTGTGTGTGTGTGTGTGTGCTCGAAATAAAGTTTACGTCATATCATAAAACCTCCTGTCTTTAACATTTCTAGAATATATGATAGTGTAAATGTTAGAAAGAAAGACACAAAGACTTATTTGGAAAGTTATTTGAAAATGTTTACTCACTTAAGGATACATGCACAGAGAGGAGAAACAGATGAAATATTTGATTTGAAATTTCACCAGTGAAAAGAGTGTTTGATTTGGCTACATAACATCAATATATTCTGAATAACATAATAGGTATAAAAAAATATTTTATTAAGTATAGATTATCAAAGACAGTCAACAAAATACAATATTTGTTCCATGTTTCAATAAATAAAAATGTAATGACAACTTGATACAAAGGGATATGTATTTAAATTGTGCAGTTGTTACGTTTAGCATTTCATCTAATAGTCTTTATTTGTGACACAAAACATGTAGAAGTTGATTAATAAATAAATTAGGAGTAGGTGGGCAGGCCAGTCAAGCAAAGGCTACAGTTCCATTTACACTGAACAAATCCATAAATGAGATACAATTCTCTTCCCTTGACAAAGGGTTTTCCTATTTTCGCCAGTCCCCTACTAAGAAATAAAAACCCTGATACAAGACATGAATCTTGTCATGGGCGTGGCTTTGGGTGAGTGACATCATCGCTGTGTGAAAAGGAGTTCCCCCTCATGAAAGGTTGGTCAGGTTCAGGGCAGAGTTGCTCCTCACCAGCGATAAACTTCACAGTTTATATACACACTTCCCCAAGCTGTGTGTACTTGCTTATGAATGCTTACAACCCTACAGTCACATTCTCTCAGGAATTAAGAGAGGTCCTGTTTAAAAAGTGAAAAAAGAGAGAAAGTATTAAAAGTAACTCTCCGGAATGAGTTTTCTGGTCAGCAAATGACTCCTTAAGAGTGTGACTCTGGTCTGTTCATTCCCATTCAGGCAAACTGTTGTGAAATCATGCTCAAAGCATGCTGGAACAATGAGGTCTGCCACAGCAACTAACATGTATTTTGATACTTAAAAATACTGTTGGTTTTTCAATCACATTACATCCCACACTAGCCTTACACAAACAGATGTACCTTTTTTGCACTGGTGAAATTTTCAAACGGTGTTAGTAAGAAAAAAGGTCTTGAATTATGATGGCAAGTGCTCATATCATTCACAGCATGGTTGGTCTATGGCATACTTAATGTAACGTCTAAAATATCCAGGGAAGCTATGACATGTAGCATAATACCTTTAAAGACTGACCTTTGCTCTATCAACAAAAAAAAAAACTATAAAATTCCTCTAACCATTATTTGATTCAAGCACTTGTCCATCACTTTCAGGCCTCTAGTGTAAAGGGCAAATGAAAAAGCTTTGCATTCCAAGGCATGCAAGGATCTTCAAGCACCATTAGTGAAGACGCAGGCCTGTAAACAGCTCAAATCTGATCTACCTTGTCTGCTTCTTCCGTTGTGACGGGAGGTGCAGGCACCGACACTTCCTCCTGATCACGACAACAACAAAAAAGACGAGAATATGGCAAATGCAGCTCCACACGTGAAGTTGTAAATGTAATAGCAACACAACAAATGAAAATCCACAAGTGATTTAAATAAGGAATAACTAGGAAGGCCTACACTGCCCCCATAGCTTTTCTATATTGCCCTTTGTCTGAGATGGAGGCTCTGTGGTTGTCAAGTCACCCTGAAAAAAAAAGTATTTACTTGGAAAAAAAACGGAGCTCTAACAACAGACAATTGTTAAATAGCGCTGTATTTGGATGTCTGGATTGTTCATTCATTCATTTGAAACATGAGGCTGATATGATGTAAAGTTTGCTGATGAAGTGCAGTAAAAACTATTTTAGCTGAGGTAAAGATTTGTGCTTCAGATGTATTTCATCATGACTTAAAATGTAATATATCAAACAACAAGAGCGGTCTCACTTGTGTATGTATCTCTGTGTCTGAGAGTGATGTCAGTGGACCGGTGGACGTCTCCTCCAACGGTTCAAACTGGACAGGATTGTGTGTAGGTAGCTGTTCCTCCTGCACAAGTCGAAATAAAAGTATATTGAGAGTTTTACTCCACACACAGGTACGGCTGGGCAGCACATAACCAAGCTAAGCTGTCTGAACACAGATATTTGTTTTCTTGAACGCGGTTTTGTTGTATCGCTTCACTTTTATTGTGGAGAGGAACGTTTGTCTGGGCTACAGAGTGGCAGTGCTCACCTTTTTACCCATCGGATGGGGAGGATCTTCCGTTTGGACTTCAAGCTGCATATGAGGGGAAATTTGAATATATTGCATATTACAATTAATCACAACACTGTGACCCAGTCGACCTCATCAGAGCACGCCGATTGAAGCAAAGATACCTGGTCTTTCCCTCTCTGCTCCTGAGCGACTGAGGGGTCATCTGTGGAAAGTTCTTCCTGTTTTGAAAATAATTATACAATTCCATCATAACTTCATCACTTTTAATAGCACACAACCTACAGATACTCCAGTGTAAGACGAGTATGCGTCATCCACGCAGTGGGCTATAACGACAAACCAATTTATTCCGAATAATTAATTCAGGTGGTGGGTGTGTCATTAATCAACTCTTTCCCGTCTATTGTGTGGGCACGGATATATTTCAGTCCCCAGAGATGCCGCTATTCAAATGCTTAAGAGTTTGACAGGGCCATTATCAGGAAGACACCCGAGCACACTACGAATATGCTCCAAATTCATAACAACCCCACACCGTCGATCATCACTTTAAATGTAAGTTTCACCTTAGTCATCTATTGGAACAGCTGCCTACCTCATATTCGTAACTGTCCTCTTCAGTGTTGTAAAATCCCTCTTCCTCCTCTTCCCCATTCACCCGCTCTCCTGCCTTTAGGTCGAAGAGAAATGACATGACTTATAAGAAGATATAGTTACAGAATACAAGTTATCAACTGGGTCAATGCTTGGAAGATGACGACACGAAGCAATAACAAAGCAACCCATTAATCACAATTATCACGTTTGATAAAAGGACTGTAGCGCAATAAGCACAGTACCGGTAATATCAAGACAAATGCATGCACACTATATATGCTCATTTATTATAAAGCCTGCATTTAAAATGCCATTTTAGTAGTAAAGCGGATAATGTCATGTTAATGTCATGCTAAGCAATTAGCCAGTGTTAGAACCTGTGTTTAAATTGGACAGGGTGAAATGTGTTGTTAGTTAGATTCCCTGTTTAGTTGGGGCAAAGGTAAAGTTAGGTTTCCAGGTTTTGTTTGACGCCTTCAAGGACATTTACCAGGCGTTGTCTCTGCCTCTTATGTCGTCCTTTGTTTCCTTTGCCCTGGTTAAGAAGTTCACAGTCAGAAATAAAAAGATACAAATAAAGGGTTTCCATGCTTCAGAAGTCGTTGATGATAAAGGATGAACATATGTGTTGATATGTTTAAGTAGATATTGAAGAGGGGAAAAAAACAAGTTAATGAATATAAAAACACTATCACATAAAGACGTTTAGGAGTCAGCAAAGTTGAAGTTACCAAATGGTTTAACAATATGCATTGATGTGTAAGGTATCAAAAGCTAGGGAGAAGAATACTCCTGTAACCCTCAAGCTGGACTGATCCTGTTTTAATGTTTTGTGTTGCTTCTTGCAAATGAAACTATAATGATGATTGTGTTTGATCACAGCAGTTTTACCTTCCCACGTTCCCTGCTCTTCTTCTTTTCTCCTGACTTCTTCTTAAGAGAGTCTTCCTGAGTGAAGAGAACAGTCTCCACCACTGCTTCTGGTAACCCT
>OMOT01035734.1:3193-14949 GCA_900312575.1 Acanthochaenus luetkenii
GAGGGGGAGAGAGAGAGAGAGAGAGAGAGAGAGAGAGAGAGAGAGAAACGTCTCCGGAGATAAACTCCCTGTTTGATTGTGTTTAGTGGTTTAGTGGTCGTGAAGTCGGCTGGAAGTGAACTCTGAAGACACCGACCATACCGGCGGTCTAATAACATTAAGAACGATCCCATCCATGTGAGGAGTTTCACCGGAGCTGCTGAAAGGAGGTAACGTAACGTAACGTAACGTTAACGTGAACGTTAACGTGAACTGCTCCTGAGCGACTGATTGTCAGGACATTCGGTAAGTGATTGGTTTCTTCCAGGCTGCTGATGCTGGACTGTGGTGTGATTCAGGGTCTTTCTCTTTTCTAACGGAGAATCATATTCCTAGTATTCATACAACGTCCCATATGGTGTGTCTGTGGCGCTCAGTGCGAGTATGGTCGTACTTTACAGTAATTGTGTCTCTTGTGATATTACTATAATATTTCATATAATTCCAAAGGCATTTCTATAGAATATCTACAGCTTATGGTTTTGCTGCGATCTATGTAGGATATTCTCCTAGAAAATAGTATTTTAGTTATTTGTTATTCGTAAAGGATTTATGTGGCTCTTAAAATAGCTTTTCCCTCAAAACAAATACGAGACTATACGTTTTGCTGGCCACGGTCTCTAAAAAGAACAATAACCTTTTTTAGTTTAGTACCGTGGCATGTACATATCCTTTCAAAAGAGAACATCATGTTTCCATTTCTGGATCATGCCACTCAGATTGGAGAGAACTTCAGGTCTGTCCAGATCATCCACGTTGACATAACTTGTACTGTCATGCACAATGTACAGACAAAATAGGCTATTATATTGATACTGTAGGAGATTTTTTTTGGAAGTATGATAAGGTCAATAAAAACTCACCACTGAGTTCTACAGACACGCCATAAATCCTTATAGAAACATAAGCATATTAAAGTTATACCACAGGAGATTAAAAACAACACCATAAAGCAGAATAAAATCACTATAAACTGCGTTTTCATCAGCGTTTGAGTTGACTGTTGAATTTCTGTTCAACAGTTGTTACATTTCAGCTTGTATGTTTGTTGGCTAGGTCACTGTACTGTAAAAAATTGACAGTATAATTGACAGTAAATACCTGTCAGCAAAGTTGCCAATAAAGTATTGTAAAATTGCTGTTAATTACTGTCAAAATAATTACAGTATATTACTGGATACTTTTTACAGGTTTTTGTTGTAGATCAATTACAGCAATTTATTGTTGTTGTTTTACAGAAAAACAACCATTAATTGTAATCTAGTGTACAACATTATCTTGTATTCCATTCAAATTACAGAAGTTACCTGGCAGCTAGAGTTGCCAGTAAATAGCTGTTAATACTTCACAATACACTATGTTGTTGTAGAATGTTTTTACAGTAATTTTTAGTTTTTCCCATTAGCAGCTTTGCAAATGATGCATATTGTGAAGTGTTTTGAATGAGATGCTGTTAATCCAAAATCAACATTTAGGGCTGTTCGATATGACGATATATATTGTGCGGCTATCGTAGATATTATAAAAAAGCAGCAGAACTGCTTTACGGCTGTATTTTACGCCATTTCCCACCCAGCTTTATGTGGCGATGCCCAGCCCTAGAGGTGTGTGGCTATTTTGTACAAATTTATAAATTCTTCATCAAATTTACAGAAAACATACTATATCATGATATATATCGTTTTCGTGATATAAAATTACCCATATCGTGATAGAAGATTTTGTCCATATCGCACAGCCCTATCAACATTGCATTAGATTCACCTGTAAAATAAAAACCAGACTCAGAGCTGCAACAAAACAAGTTTTATTCAAACATACAAGAGAAGATTCCTCATCTTTTGCTTACCTGCTAGCTGATAACACACAACGAGGGGGAAAAGCCCTCCACCTACACCTAGGCTAAAAGTCTTTCAGATGTTCTAAGGCTCAAAATGATTAACTACAATAAAAAATCTTCTTCACCAATGTGGTGAGCTGCCATGGCGCTAACTGCGCGTGCTTTCCCTCTGCACCTGTAGGCAAAAGTTGCAGAACACCCGTCATGTTGGATTAGTCTGACATTCGGTTACTGATAAGGTTGGGGACATCTAAACTGCTTAGCCAACGTTAATGATGCCTGACTAGTATAAAGATTCTGTTTTCAACTGCGTGCTACACTGCAAGATCTAACATTAGGCAGACTGAGCATCCGACATTAGCAGCTAACCCGACGTGCGTTCAACAAGGTGAACGTTAGCGAATGTTTGCCAACATATTCAAACTGTTTTTCTGTTAGCTTATGTTCGCCACAGACGTTTAGTTTAAATTGTTCAACGACCATGTTAAAGGCAAACATAGTTCGCTGTTGTTGAACACATGTCCGGGTTAACTAGCTGGCCATTAGCAGCTAACCTCTTTGCTGCCACAAGTGGACGAGCTAACGTTACACAAACCAGGATGATACACGGTCAGGTTAGGTTATGTTAACTAACTAAGTTGAATCATATTAGGATTTTGTAGGGTATTTATATTCAACTTATGTGTTATGGAAGAGATGGACTCTGCTCCTCAAACAGCCTCGTGAAACGCAATCCGATATTAACAGTATTTAACTGTACCATGCATCATCTACAGTCAATACACAACTTGCCTGTAATTTTACAGTATGTTACTGTGGAAAAATGCTGTAAGCTACTGTCATTATTTTGGACCCATGATGCATTGCGATATACAGTTAAACTTAGTAAACTGACAGAACAAGAAGTTACTGTAATATTTTACTGTAGAAATTACATAAATGTGTTACAGTGTGCTATTGCCATACAAACGCTGATGTTTCTGAGACCAATCAGCACATAGCATCGATCGCAAAGTACACACAGATGTTTTTATAGCAAACAACCAGTTGAACCATAAGAGTTGGATAGCAGTTGATTCCGTAACCGATAACTTGAAGGTAAACAAGATGCACTACGTTAACCACATTAACAAGACGTTTGCTATCAGTCAGTATCAGTGACAAATCCTCTTTGGTAACATATCCGACAAATCAAGAAAGCAACAATCTCCAGTATTTGTAGCTATGGGAAAGCAAGTCCACAATTAAATGAAAACCATGTAGTGTAGCTACAGTAACATCAGGCAACTTGCAGATTACAGGTTATGCTACGTACTGCTCATTGAAATGTATTTATTTAAGCTAACTGTTGATTTCAAGTTGATTCAAGTGTAGAAATGTTAGTTTTTTTACTTTACTTGTTTACATGATGGCATCTACATTAATTATGTCTTCATATGGATTGTAATCTTAATTGTAGGCTAATCTTGTCACGCCAGTAAAGTTGCTTCCAGAAGATAATCTTTAAGATTGGAAAATATGATTAACTCACAGTTGTCTTGCACACAATGCATTAGATTAAAAATAGTAGTGATGTTTCGATATGAAAGTATGAGCATTATAGTGGCAGCATCAGCTACTTTCACTTGTGCGTCAGTCTCTCCTCTGGCATCTGCTGTAGCCACATTTCCATTTCTGTGCCGGGGATGAGAAGTGGGTCACATGCTTGAATTATCCATTTGCAGGGTTGCATGCATCAATGCCAAGAAATTGCATTACGAGGGAGACATCTGCCAAGGAGACACAGAGCTATCTCTGGAGGATGGAGGTGGAAGCTGAGCGAGGCCGCACAGAGGTGAATGGACGCACTGACGCCATGGCCAGAGAACCACGCTCCTCTCCCTGCTCCAGCCTAAAGGTACAGGACTTAACATTCCTTCAAGAATTCTAGGGTGGAAAAGGTCCAGCTGACACCTTTTTCTCTTGTTAATGTGTGTGTGTGTGTGTGTGTGTGTGTGCGCGCATTTCACCAGTGTAAAGATGGCTATCATATATTAACCTGATGGCATCAACACGGAGAAGACGTGTATAACAATCAAGAGTTTGTGACATAAGCCCCCTTTAGTCAGCTTACCTGGCTAAAACCATTTAGAGGATTTGAACGATGTACAGTAGAAGAGCCTAAAGGAGTGACAGAGATTTACAACGGGACCATGAAACAGTATTCTCCCCCTTTTCGATTTCTCTGCATTTTTGTAGGTTCCAGTAGTTTATAGAGGGAGTCTGAGAGAACAAACATGTCATCAAAGTGTTCCTGTCGTTAGTTTGGTGCACAGGGAAATCAAACATGCAATGCAAGTCCCCCGTCACAAATCGTGAGATTTAAAATTATTACAAAATAAATACAATTCCAGCACTGTCCATGAAGTATACTCGTCTTTACATTACTTTGTGTGGCCTTTAAATGCCTGTGTTTTTAGAATAATAACAAATCTACTTGGAAAGTAAATACACACAAAATATCCTCCTTAGTGCCAGAATAATGGGCTACATGGCATTAGTACCCAAGCGTGAAGTCTTTCTCTCTCCCTCTCCTCCTCCAACACTCTAATCAATCATTTATATTTACAGACAGTGAGCACCATCAAAACTCTGTTAAAACTAATTTCAGCATTATTACTCATGTGCCTCCAGAGCAATAGTGTAATGAAGATGGTTAAGACTTTAGTGTAAGGGGGAAGTGGGATCAAATGGGAAACGGCACAGAAAAGTATTGTTTGGATTGAACAGACAGGTGATGTGTGACTGGGCAGACTGCCATCACATGATATTGTCACTGAGGCAGCAGGACAAACTCATTCCATAACAATGAAAATCACAGGATGATATGAGCCAGTAGTACAAAGGATAAGAGGATGGACAGCATTCCCTGAAGGGAGTAGTGCAATGAACTCACTATGGTTGATGACTTTTTCCCACGGCACACACATCATCACACACATCGTCACACACATTGTCACACACATCGTCACACACATCGTCACACACATCGTCACACACTTGACCCAAGACAAGACGATCATCTGATTGGCAGTCTCCCCCTACTGCACACTCACCCCATTTAAAGCATGTGCAGCCTTGCGTTCTCCCAGATTTCTGTCGGCAGTTCCAATGCTGATAAGAGAAGTCAATCTTTGACTAGCAAGTGTAACTGTGATCAGCCGATTACCGATTTCAAATGTTTAATTTATCGGGTTACAGCAGCTCCTCGCTGCTAAGTCAGTGCCTGACTGTTGTTAGTTTGTTCCAAGGTAACACCAATCGGTGCTCTCTCACCTCGTAGTGTGATGCTCACTCGGTGTTACAGTTTCGCTAATGTGTGTAAGCTTTGTGAATGCAGTGGCTAATCTATGCGTGAAAACAGTTTTTTTGCCACAGCCAATATTTTTGTTACAGCTAAATTTAGATTGAGCAAGCAAAGCAGTTGAGGAAGTTATCAAGTTTGGGCGATGCTAATGAAATGGTTGACGCTGCACACCTAGCTAGGCACTTTGGGACTGTACTAGTTTAGAATAAAGTTAATCATACTTTAAAATAAAAAGAATTACAAACCTTTTTTTGTGTGCCTAATCTTCATTAAGCCTGAAAAAAAAATGGTGAGGGCAGTGCATACCCAGTCACAGCCTTCAAGCCCTATTTTCGTGCGGGCGCTAAGCGGTGTTATGCCCTATTATTATTTGTTATTGCCAGTTTTGTCTGTCGCAAGCAGATTATTTCTTGCTTACGTCGAATTTGGCAATGTGGTGGTGCGCCATGAAGGTGTTTGCGTGCCTATGGGTTGGGCAGCGCAATAGGGGGTGTGGCAATGAAAATAGTAGGCGCTAGTCAAGTTTGGTGTCAAATAATGAGTTTGTGTTAACGTACAACTAGACCACCTCTTAACGCAAACACAGGCACTCTGTGCAATTTGGTGACTTTATTGAGCCACACAAAGGCCTATGAACATCTGAAATCACATGAGAATGTTTTGTGAATATTGTGAGTTTCCCCCCACGTTGAGGCAAATTGTCCAATCCATGGGTAACTTGCAAGCTGTAATCAATTAAGCTGAAAACCAGTTAACCACAGCTTGTGGTTATTAAATGCACGGACATGAAAGACTGATGCCAGCAGGCCGTCCATCTCTACCGTTCAGTAAGATACACCTTTTTGTATGCACATTGATTTTCATATGTGAAAGGATTTTATTATTTCCCTTTGCACTGACTGCTTTCAGCAACCACTTGCTTCTGACAATAATGTCAGTTTATCCCGAATCCTCTTGTTGACATAGTGAAAATTCAAAATTTCTATTCAAAATAAAATAGAATGTACTGTAAATATTACGTTATTATTATGATTATAATTATTATTATATCTCCTTCCTTCTCTCTTCCTCTCACCTTGAAGGACCTTTTCAAACAAAAGCTTAAAGAGCATTCAATTGGCTGAAAACAACATGAAAGTTAATCTTAGATTTTTTTCCACATGAAAGTGCCGTGAGACAATGGTGTTCAAGCAGCTCATAGTAATATGGTCTACGGTGGCAGAATAGACTTGAAATACTTTAATTTATTCTCTATAATTGTTTGGTTCTTTGGCCTGCTGGGTGAGACCTGGCACAGCTAGAGCTCTTGCCTGCGGATCATTTCAACTCTAATCTTTTGCTAAATTTCACAATGTGATTCTCTGCTTCTTCTCTTTTTTTTACTCCTACCAATAAGGCTAGTGCTAGAAATCTCACTGTTCATTTGTTGTAACTTTTTTCACCATCTCAGAACCACAGAGAACATTTTCGAATAATGCTCTGCGATACATAGTTAACTCTTCCCTTCTGTTTATTATTGTTATGTTCATACTAATGTACTAAATGTGTGGGAATTTGTCTTTGCATGCAGATGTGTGTGTTTGTGTGTGTGTGGGTGTTGTACACTACTGTGTTTGTCTAAGCATATTGGGTGGGTGACATTAGTACTCGAAGAACTGAGATCTAAAGCAGGTCACAGGTTACAAGGGTACAAGTTCTTTGCTCCCATTTTCACACAGTCTGAATGAGAATCTCTCTTTAGCGCTCACTAATCACTCTAAGCCCTCTAATGGTGCTGCGCTTGCTACTAAACCCAGTAAAAGTACCCAGTGCAAATGTGAAAATGCGCTCTATTGTTGCAAATCTCTGGTCATTTCTGAAAGACGATTTAAAAAAGATTGATGTTTCAATTAAAATGAGCATGACTGTCATACACAATATTTTGAGATTATTAACCACTAATCCATCCCAGAAAATCTTTCCACATTGTGTTGTTGTGAGAAAGTCAGAGTGATTTATTACAGTCTAAGGGCCATATCTGTGTGAATCCAGACGCACCTTTTTTTAAAAGGGGTTGGATTAGAATGAACTCTAAATTATAGGTCTGGGAGGATCTCCTCTAATTCCCCTTCAAAGCAGTGTGTTTGCTGCCATGGCACCGTTTCGTTATGGATCAGAGGAATCCAGACCAGCTGCTTGGTATGAGTAGGTGCAAGCGTAATTTTTGATAGCACAATTGCACTGCACCACTCAATTTGTATTGACACTCCTCTCTAGTGCGCTGTCCCGTCCATTTCAGTGCAAGCGATGTCATGGCGAGCCATAAAATTACCGACGGGGGCACAGATGTGAAAAAATCTACTCATGCCAAACAAAATTGCCACTTTGCTGGCACAAGTCAATGCGCTTGATCTGTACCAGCACAAAATTGGGGCCCTAAATGCAAATAGAATATAATAATTACATGTTCAGCCCTTCCTTTCACTTTCCCTTTAGAGGATAGTACAAATTAATTTGTAATGCCAATGATCAATTTACTGTCCAATCAACAATACAATTTCATCCACTCAATTAAAACTCTGAATAAAACCATTTTGAATTGCTCTGATATATCCAGAAAGGTTTTCACCAACAGAATGAAGATGGACAGGAAATAATAATCGAGAAATGATTTTTCCTTACTTTGGAGGGATGATGCAAGTGCACGCAGGCTTGCTAGCCGTTTAACCCCCCTGGCAATGCACACGTGATAAGTTACTTGCATTAATGTCCCAGTTCCAGTAGCTTTACCACCAGGGAATATGAATGTGAACAGCCAACGTGACCATAACATATTATCATCTACATGGCTCTGTATAGGAAGAAATGCAGGGATACTGCCAGGAATTACATTGCTACTCTTCTCTCAAACTTCTGAATATCCTCACATTTGCTCTAAGTTTGGACTTAACTCTCTTCCATGTTCTTTGTATGATCGCCAACTATTGTTCTGGCTACGACCATGAAGGTGGTCTTGGCCAGACTGTTTATAGGGTGTGACTCCCACGTGCGCTGCTTGTCTCGTGTCACTGCTGGGTCCCGAGTCAGGGGGCGGGATGCAGTGCAAGAGCCATGACCAAGGCCCCAAGCCATTACAATACAAAGACTTTATTCTGTTTCCGTCCACACTGACAGTGGGTTGAAATCACTGTCATTGTTTTGCCTTGGTGAACTGGCACAAAACCTGAATTGTGTTGCAGTGCTGGTCTGAACGTCTGTGATGTTGTAAGGCTGGAGAGTTTCTGGACCTTCTGTTGGGGCTTCAGCTCCTGGGACTGCAAAGGCAGAGTCCATTTCACATTTACATTTCTCGCCCTCTATGACAGAACCCTGTCATTATCTAAATGAAAATGAAAAACATAGGGGTGACTCAGTGGTCTGTGGCGCATAACATGTAGATGCGACATCCTGGGTTCGAATCCGACCCAGGACCTTTGTCATATCCCTCTCTCTCCCAGTCTTTCCTGTCTCTCTCTACGTTGTACTGTGACGAAACATAATCTTTGGAAAGATTTGGAAAAGGAAATGAAAAACATAATTTGAAATAGCAGTTTATTATTGTAATCACATGATCCATGAGAAAAAGGAATATGAATGATAATTCAATTTGCCATTTAACATTTTATTTTCATGTTTTTGTGTAGGGTTTGTGTCACAAGGGTGACATAAATCAAATTCAATGGCATTCGCGCCCTTTATATCATCATTTTCTCGTGGTCACGCATCGACCCTACCAAAACTCTAACGGAAATGCAATCCCTCCTTTTAATTTTCAAACTCAACACACATGTCAATCAAACTGTGTAGGCGGGGGCTCGAAGAAAGGGGCATTACAGTCTAGTTTGGCCTATCTCAGGGTTCTCAACTGGGTTTCAATATATTCTGTACACAGTATAATGTTAATACGATGAATACTAATCTATATACATTTAATATATATATATATAAGGAATGGTACAACCAGACTTGTCTGTTCCCCAGCCGTTAAGAGAAGCCGCCAGCGCCATCGAGGCGAACAGAGCTCTAACCACCCCAGCAACAGAGACTAAACTTGCTGATCGAGACCCCACTCTAAACCCGTGATGGTAGTGGTGGACCCGAGTGCAAGTGTTTTTGTTGGGCCCTTCCTCACATGCATACACATACTCTACCGCCCTCTCCATCATGTACACATTAGCAGGGATATCTATCACAGTGCAGACAATACCAACCTTGTCACCACCGAGAGGTCCACCTCTCATACTACAAACAGTAACCGCTGGTCAGCACCACGGACAGCACTCTGATCTCTACCTCAAACAAACGGCCCTCATATGAAGTTTTAACATTGCATAACGGGCCAATAAAAGGTAATACCGTTTTACAATGACGACAAACGCGTAATTCTTGTTTGTAACGACAGATATTATGGAGAATAAAGCATGTAGAGCCTTATAGGTCTGTGTGGTGTTTGGTAGTGACTGATATGGGGGGCCACCACAGATCCTGATGCGTTCGTTACGCCCCTGAGGAGCTTTTCAGCTGTTACACTATGACAGGTGGGTCAGGTCGAAAAAATAGTCGTCAAAGTTCTGTTTAGTAGGGCGGCACGGTGGTGCAGTGGCTAGCGCTGTTGCATCACATCAAGAAGGTTGTGGGTTTGAATCTCCGCCCCGGTCCTTTCTGTGTGGAGTTTGCATGTTCTCCCCGTGTTCGCGTGGGTTTCCTCCGGGTGCTCCGGTTTCCTCCCACAGTCCAAAAACATGCAGGTCAGGTGAACTGAAGACTCTGAATTGCCTGTAGGTGTGAATGTGAGTGTGACTGTGTTTGTCTGTCTATGTGTGTCCCTGTGATGGACTGGCGATCTGTCCAGGGTTTTTCCCTGCCTTCTGCTCAATGCATGCTGGGATAGGCTCCAGCCCCCCGTACCTTCTATAGCTCCAGTAGACTCTACTGTTGGGAACATTTGTAGTTTTTTGTAAATTGGCAAAAAGCAAATACATGTTGTTTCAATTCTTCAGTTTGTGGAATTATGGAGTTCACATTTGCATGTATATGGTTTGGCCACAGCCACATACATTTCTGTTTACTAATAAGGTGAAAGAAGATACATTTAGTTTTCTTATGAGATGGGTTTAAGCATGGTCACACTTTTGTTTGCATCCATCAAACATGTTTCCAATGTCCACGTGCACCAGATCAGCAGCTATCCTATCAGAGAAGACCCCGCCCGCATTGATTTACAGTTAAATTCAAATGAAATGATTACAAATATATAATTTATTTTCTTCCAAAACCAACATCAAGAGTGCCATTTCCACCCAGTGTAAAGGGGCCATTTTGGGTGCAGAATACAGCCTTTGAGCTACAGCTTGTACTCTCAGGCCCTCAGCATTGATGTAAATAGCTCTAATTATATTCGTGTTGCCAGGGGTTTTGGCCCTCTGCCATATTGTATCTATTTATTAGATTGCCTTTGTAATTTCCTTTGGAAGGGCATATCAATGTGTTGATCTGGGTCCATTCACTGCCAGAGGATTCTGATGCCTTTTCATGTTCATTGTAGCACTGATTTAAATGATGAAGCTGAAAAGTAATTAGTGGGGATTTGTACTTTATTTCAGTCTTGGTCCCAGAGTTTGTACGACCAGTTTAGCTTCATGTTTGGTATTTTTTGTATGTTTTGTATACTTTCCCCTATTCCCCGTTTTAGTTTCAGTGAGCTATAACAATAATAGTGAATTAGATGAGTCAAATTTCAGAATATCACGAATGTTCTTTTGAATGTTTTCATGACGACTGTGCTCATCCATCCTACACTGATTAGCTCCCCCCGTCTATTCATCCATCCATCTGTCCATCCTCACGCAAATGCAAGCTATTATCATTCTCTCGTTGTCCACTACCACGATTCATGCTTTCCTCCACCTTTAATATATCTCCACCCCTCCACTCATCTCCATCCCATGATTCCTGTGGTACCTGCAAAATGAGGTTAATGAAGTGAGTGCAGGCAGCTCCAATAGCAACCATGCTTCTTTTTTCTCCGCCTTTCAGTCTATGAGTTAAAATTGGGTTCATCACGCAATCAAGGATATTACTCTATTATTAATTATTAGATCACAATCTATATTACTATGCTCTGGTGCATATTAATATGGCAGCACATTTCTACAGCCTCTTTCCTATCTTTCTTTCTTTCTTTCTTTCTTTCATTTTCCCATCTCTCTCTCTCCCCAGATGTTTCTGGTGGCTTTGTCCTTTGCCTATTTTGCAAAGGCTTTGTCGGGGAGCTACATGAAGAGCACAATAACTCAGCTGGAGAGGCGCTTTGACATCCCCAGTTACCTAATAGGTGTCATTGACGGGAGCTTCGAGATAGGTGAGTAAGCCTGCCAGTCACTGCTGTTATTCTGTTTTTGATGTTAGCAGCAGCATCTGTGTCTCCCTGTGGGCTCCCTTCCCTTCTCCCCGTCCCTCTTTGGGAGAGAAATGTGAATGGGTCACAGAGTTATTCAAGGTGCAGATAAAGGA
>OMOT01035740.1:0-10171 GCA_900312575.1 Acanthochaenus luetkenii
CTCTCTCTGTGTGTGTGTGTGTGTGTGTGTGTGTGTGTGTGTGTGTGTGTGTGTGTGTGTGTGTGTGTGTGTGTGTGTGTGTGTGTGTGTTTGTGTACACCGTCATCTCAACTTGTAACTGATTGCCCAACAGGGGTGGGAGGAGAGGAAGAATAGAAGAAGGAAGGACAGATAAGGTTGAAATAAACCAATGAATCATGTTAATCCAAGTTTAAATGGACGTAATCCCGTAGGAGGGAGATCCGGGGATAGTGGGTGGGAGCAGAGGAACTGTTTTCAGAAGGACATAAAGGAAAGAGGAAGTTATAGCAGGAGGACATTTGGGGACTAATTCTACATTCTAACACAACGATGTCCTTCCTTCCCTCTGCCTGGTGTGGTCCGGTTGTGGCTCCTTTTAGCTCTTTCCTTTTAACCCACAACAGCTACCTACATACACCACTGTCAATACATGCAACACCTGTTGTGCACACTGACCGATGGGTCATTTTCGTTTGATCAAAGCAACTGTTTCTGTAGAAAGCAAATGTTCTGTAAAATTTGACATGCAAATAGTTCCTGAGCAGTTAGTAGTAAGCAACATGGTTGCTAAGCAGCACATATGTTGATTTACCATTAGCACATTCATATTTAAATCAACAGTGGTCACAGGTATGCTTTCATCACACTGCAAACTGCAAATGAGGGAAGTAACTACCTGTTTTATAATGTGCATTACCATGATCTCCATTCTTCTTATGGCTTTAACAAACTGCCGTTAACACAGCTGTCCATCTTTAATTAAGCAGAGCAGAACATTTCCAGGAATAACTCAATATAAATTGACTCAGAGTGAATGCAAAATACTGAGTGATACAGAAAATCCATTACTGGAAGAAAATAATAAATTTTAAGCAACTTATCGCCTTGAGACAAAATGTAGTTTTTAACAATATTGTAATGAAATGTACATTTTACATATAGTGCAGCTAATTGTGTATGATACATTATTTTGTATTTGTCAATGGGAAAATGAACATAGAATGTCTCAGTAATGCACAGAACCAGCATTGATTTTCACTTTTCCAACCCATTTTTCAAACTGAAAAACACAAGCCAAATTCCTCTTTTCAAAAGCAGAACTATGTGTTTGTGTGTAGTGTGGTGCATGGTGTGATGTACTATGTATATGATGCAATGTAAAGCCCCTTGAGACATGCTTGTATAAAAGGGCTATATAAATAAAGATCGATTGATTGATTGAACTGGTACCCATGAACTCTGCTCAGACCACATTGCTGTCTGATTGTATAGACAAAAGTATGTAAATTGCTGCATTCCCACAGGCACCGTGACACAGAAGCGTCTTCCAAAAATCTGTATTCATAGAGAGTGTATTACATGTAGAGTTGTGCTCACAATTAGCGTTTAGCACATTTTTCTTTTGTGTTATCAAGTTCCTGCCCCAACACTCTTGATGAGCTGTCTACCCTGAAACTGTGCTGAGGTAACCAGCGTCTGTGAAGCCGCCGCGGGTGTGGAAGAAGCAGATGGCGAACGCAGCCAATCTGCAATAAAAGAAAACAATGCCAATGTTCATCGTGTTTCTGAACAGGTCTGGTCTGCCACGCGTTTATCTTGTCTGTTCTTTATCGTCGTACTGCTTTCCTCCATTGTTACCTCTGCCAGCGGAGTTGGGGGGGAGGTTGTGTTTTCGCCTCCGTCTGTTTGTCTGACTGCGTCTGTCCGCACGTGTGTCTGTCTTTTAGCAGTATATCTCCAAAAGTTATGAACGGATTTGCACGAAAAGTAGCTCAAGGGCCACGTAACACCACAATACATTTGTTGTGGGCCAAGGAATAACTAATTAACTTAAAGGCTCGATATTGCCAACTGCCCGGTGGCATATTTTGAGTCCTCCAGGCCACTACGGGCCAACTGATGAAACTTTAAAATGGCCCATGGGGTCAGTAGCCTGGCAGCCTATACAATAAAATGAAAATACAATACAGTAAAAGACAATCTCACACAATTTTCCTTCAATACTAATGATGCTATGCGACTTTAATTAAAAGTGTTACAAATATATTTTAATGGAGATGGAGGAGGAACTGATTGAGTTGGAGTATAGAATAAAGAGTAAAGAGTTGGAAGAAATCAACCATATTGCACTTGAGGTGGACTTTTGACACTTACAAAATGTTCTTTATATTATTAAATGGTTATTGTTGCATCATGTTTGTCACTCCAATCAGGCCATGATTTCCCATATTTCACTCTCATATGACGATACACCTCCAAAGTACTGACATAAAAAAAAAAAGTATATATAAGGAAACTATAGGCTACTGAGTGCATTCAATTTTAATGTCTTAATATTTGCACACTCCAAAGGTAGGGGACACAGATAGGGAAGGGAAGTAGAGACAAAGGACGAGAGTTTGAACTGATTGTTACCGTGCAAGAAGATGCATGTGAGGAGAGTAATGGAGAGGAATATGAGAAAATGATAGAAAGAGAGGAAGAGAGGGAAAAATAAAGGCGGGACTTTATAATACTTTTAAACGGCCTTGTTCTGCTGTGAAGGGCGATGGAAAGAGGGCAGTTAGAGGTGTAGAGGAGGAAGAGAAGGAAAAGGGAGACAAATACAAGGAAGGGTGGTAGAAAGGAAGGGTAAAATAATGGGAATGTAAAATAATACAATTCAAATGGTCTCGCGTGTTCGGTCAGGAGGCTAGATGGTTTCCCTGCTCTATTGCGCGGCAAAAGGTGGAAGAAGAGGAAAGGGGAAGCTGGGGAGAGAAAGATGTAACAAAGGTGGAATAGGAAGGAAGGAAGGAATGGATGAGGAAGTGCTGCACAGGGGACATAGATACTGTATAGAGACGTCCTAATTTGATGACAAAACGTGTCCAAAATATTTGCCTGTGCTTCACAGTAATAAAATAATAAAAAACTGTTTAAAATAATTATTTTTTACAAGTGTTCAGTCGTTGTAAAATACCCAGTGAAGGCACACCCATGTCCACATTGTTAATTTAACTATTAACGTGCTATATGTTACTTAGCAAACACTTTTGATCAAGAACTATATTTCTTGGTGAAAAGAACAAAACATTTCAATAGCATTAATTCAAAGATGTAATATTTGGGGTGTCCTAGTGGCTCAGATGTCTAATATATTTCTTGAATATTTGTGTCCCGTGTGTAACTGCTGTTTTAAAGGAATAAGCCATGGGCTGTGATTTTGAAACAGCTAAGAGGGTTTTCGGTAAACAAATCTAAAATCACTGTAAACCATGGAAATCTACCAAAGGAAGGCACATTGGGATTTCTCCTATTAATTTGTGTGGCAAAACAAGTTGTGCTGTTATTTCCTGCCACGGCAGAGGTAGGAGAACAGAGAAAGGGAAGGAAAGAAGGAGACAAAATAAAGGGAGGAGAATGGGATGGAATAAATGAGATTGGGAGGCAGGGAAGGAGATGGGACGTGAGGTCTGGAGCGTGAAAAGAAAATGAGAATTTCGTATTGAAGTTTTACAGGCTACCTGCCTCGCCTCCCTGGGATTTACTTGACCCCTCTCATGAATCATGGGCTTTTATTGGACAGCTCTTAAAACTTCTTCACAGGGAGAAATTTATGAAGTGAGAATATGAAACTCACCAAAGTACTGTTGCTTTTCCTTTTGTTTACGTGCGCGCCTGAGGGTGTCTACCTGCACGCACGTGTGTGCCCGTGTGTTTGTGATACATTGTACCCCGAGACGTTTGTGTTAATGAATAATGATTGTATCGAAGCTGAGGATCCTTGGGCCGGTACACTCACTGGATCATTATGAATACACTCGCCGTCGAGCTGTTTGATTCTTTGGCGTAAGACCTTGAGCCGGGCTAATTGCTGCAGAGGGGAATACATAGTTATTCCATTCCACTGTTTAGTTAGATCCCCACAGCGGCTGAGGTTGATGGGCTCAGGGCAAAGCCTGCAGGGCATGCTGAATACACGTGTGTTTATGCATGTGCGTTTCTGTGCATTTGTGTGTGTGTGTGTGTGTGTGTGTTGGTGTGCATGTTTTTCATTTTTGAGTGTGTGTGTGTATGTACGTGTTTGCCAAAGGTTGAGCAGTATAACGGAAATAATTCTGAAACTAAAATGACTGCGATAAAAGAGTCTTACATTCTTAGCGGAATACCTAAGAAGCTGATGGATCTCACTTGGTAGGTGCAGAGCTAAGGCTGCGTTTTTAAAAGAGGTACCTTGAGACTCCCTGTCTGTTCTTATCATTTGATGGTTGCCTATACGGTATCTGTTGTGGTGATTTGTTGTGTTTTCTTTGTGGACCCTGTCTTCAAGCCTAATTGCCCTCATGGGACAGCACGGTTTTGAACTGAGTAACTATTAGTGCGTGACATATTTTGGCATCAATATTGATTTTCAGCCATCACAACGTATTGCAAAGGTTTGAAATGTTGGATTTATAATGAGAACTTTCATACATTTTTGTGTTACTATTGAAATCAACTGAGTATGATTTGATTCTATTTAGAAAAGCAGATTAATTCCCTTAGGAATAAATAAAATATATTTAAAAAGGCACGGCAGAAACAACACAACCACTACCATTATCATGCAACCTGTGCTATACCCTAATCCTTAGGGTATAGCACTTGGGGGACAGATGGGGTGAATCTGGTGGAAGAGGGAAGGCTATTCCATAGTCTAGGGGCGTTTAGAGCGCGAGACGACCAGGAGGCCCATGTCAGACAACCTAAGAGACCTGGAGGTAGTGTAAGGGATTAAGAGATCTGTGATATAGGAGGGAGCCAGCTGGTTCAGAGCTTTGAAAATGAACAGCAGGACCTTCAAATCAATTCTATAATGAACTGGAAGCCAGTGAAGAGAAGCCAAAACGGGAGATATGGTCTCTCTTTCTGGAACCAGTCAGAAGCCTGGCCGCAGCGTTTCGGACCAGCTGCAGGCGGGACATGGACGACTGGCTGATCCCAGTATACGGGGAATGACAGTAATCAAGCGGAGAGGAAATCGATGCATGAATTACTTTTTCCAGATCACTGAGTGAGAGGAAAGGTTTTATTTTTGAGATGGCCTAAGTCCAAACTCACACCAAGGTTCCTGGCGCGAGGCTCAAGATAGGTGGATAGTCGATAGGACAGAGGAGCAGGTGGAATTAAACGAGGAAGTGAGTTCCCCTGTGCCGAGTTGAGGAGGAGAGGCCCCAACAGTGCAGATTTTAGGAGCGCTTATAAAGGCAGCAGAGACCATATTGGCAGCGGAAGCATTAATGGAGCGAGAGCAGCTAGCCCAGTGAATGATTTTTAAGCGAACAATAAAATCTTTAGATGAATCCTAAAACGTGCAGGGAGCCAATGGAGGGAGGCCAGTACGGGACAAATGTGCTGTTCCCGTTAAAAGACGAGCCGCGGCGTTCTGGATGCAGCGGGACGATTTCCTCTTGTTCCTCGAGCACTTCGTCAAGCACACAAAGGTCAGTCCGGAGAAGCCGTAATCATAGTCAAGGACAGACGCACTTACTCACTTCGTGTGTTCTTTCATTAAAGCTCTTTTGATGCATCATCAGGAAAGAAAAACATGCATTTTACATGCATTTTATGTAAATCTGCTATAGATGTCATGAAAGTTATCACAAAGTCTCTAAAAAACTCTAGAACTTCACTCCCTCTCCCTTAATTACAAACAGAATCGATAATGGCGAAGCTTTTAATCGTCAGTCTATCTCTTCAGGCTATCTATTTGACAAGCTGTCCACTTATGCTGTCGTGGACTGTTACACCCCTGGGTCACCAGATATGACGTTTTCTTCTAGACCTGTCAACACATACTGAAGTTTACAATGTTTTAATAAGCCTGAATGTAAGAAAATATACAGAAGAGGATAATCTTGTACAGTGTTTTATGTGACTTAGCATGGTAGCCTATGATCATTGTGTATTCTACTGTGCACAAGATGGACTTTATATCACTGCACTCAGTCTCAACAGATACTTTGTCAATTATAAAGTCATTGCAATGGATTGGCGAGGCAGTTTTGTTATCGTGTATTGATACTGATTAACCAGGCAGTTTTGTCAAATTTGTTCAGTGTATGCTTCATTGATTTTAAATTGGCAATAAATACACTGTATTGTCCTTTTGCTGTTTTGCTGGATTCTAGAGTTGTGTAATTAGGCCTCCAAGGTCCATATGTAGGAACTGCAAGTCACGTGACACCAGTCAAAAAGGATTCTTTGAATGATCAACTTTTAAACCATTGGTTCCAAAACGTTTTAAATGCCACCAATCAAGGCATTTCTTTGCACTGTGAACGCGCATCTAAGCCACGGGAACACTCAAAAGACCCTAGCGCATGTATCTTGTGCTCCGGAAGTAGACTAGACTGGAGTGTAAAGGTAGAGTCTGTGGGATTGAGAGAGACAGAGAGAGAGAGGAGACCCTGAAAGCATCAAGTTTGATTCTCACAGGATTAGTACAATCAGGGGACCCCCTGTATTCCCCCAAATATGGTAGGTAGTATTACACATCACATAATATTAGACAAGTGAGAGATTTGAGAGCGTTGCAAAGAGACAGAAAGATACAATAAAAGACAGAAAATATGAGAGACAGACACACGATGGTGGATCTCTGCCTGGGCCAATGACAGACTGAAAATGTCGGTGAAAACCGCTGCCAGCTGCTCAGCACACGGCCAGGGATGCCATCAGGGCCAGCCGCCTTTCCTGCGTTCACCCTGCTCAATGTTGGAACACACATCGGTGGTAGAGTGCGAGAGGCCGGTCATCTGGGGGCAGCCGGGCTTTGGCGGCTGTCCCGGTCAAAGCGAGCACAGAAGTAGTTGAGCTTGTCAGGGAAGGAGGTGCTGGTTCAGAGGGTTAGGGTTAGGGGTTTGTAGTATGTGGGTGCCATACAAACAAAAGAACATACACGTAAACAAAAAAACAGATACACACATGTGCACACACACACGCACTTTCATAGTCTACGTTCACGCTGCAGCTTAAAGTGTTCCCATTTCCCCCCTCACATGTGACACAGATCTGATGTGTGATCAGTTCTGATCAGGACCAGTTCGGATACGAGGTACAAAATCAGATCCCAAGGCATGCAACCTGTTTGTATTTACTCAAATTGGAATTGAGCAGTGTTGCCGTGACAACGAGTTAATGTTATGTCATTTTCCTCAGACAATTAGTGTACTTTTGGTGCCCATGGGCAGCTTGGCTCAGCCCACATTAGCATGGAGGACAACGAGACGCAACAGTGGAAAGAAAGCAAAATAGTTGTCTTTATTTATTTTATAACACCTCAGTTCAGTCAAAGCTGGAAATCACATACAGTAACTGAAATGTGTTTGAATGAAGCAGGAGAAGCGTATGTTCAAAAATAAATGTGATTTTTATTGTTACTCTGTAAACACATATTTTCAACATAGCTGTCAATCAGATCATCCCCCCCCCAAAAAAAATCAGGTTTGGGAATTGAGCATTTAAAACCCCCAAAGACTTGGCTCGCAGTCCTCCGCCAGATATGCAGCCATCTTGACTAGTTAGCCTTGTGGCTTCATTTAATTTCAGTGTTTTGTCAGCGTTTTGTTCATGAAGGGAGATGGTGAAGCTGTAAATCGTTGTCTCCCTGTAATCCTACGATCAACAGGTGGGATGTATTTCGTAATTTGTGCAGGCAAAGCAGCCAATCTCCCCCTTCACACTCAAAACAATGGAAACATGGAGTGAGTTTCATGAACAATGTATTCATAATTAATTAATAGAGTAAATGACAAATATCCCTTTTGGTCCCCGTCTCTTTCTGTGTGTCTTCTCTTTGCACAGCCCACGACCGATCACACACACACACACACACACACACACACACAGTTAGTGTGATTGACGTGACAGCATAGCTAGGAGATCCTTTATGAAATGTCTCTGGTCTCTCTGCATGTGTGTGTTTATGTCCATTGGACTGCTGTCTTGTTAGAGGAACAAATTGAAAGTGACCTCAGTCCCACACTGTGTTTCTGTCAACCTGCTTCTCTTAACTGCATACCATGCTGGGCCTTTGTGATATGTGGGTCTGTCTGTCTGTCTGTGTGTGTGTCTGTCTGTCTGTCTGTCTGTGTGTTTTGTTTTCGATCTTCTTTCCCAGCGTTCCCTCTCTCACACCAGGCTGTATCGGCGGTATCGTATTGTATCGCATTGTAATCTAATGAAATGCATGGGATTAATTAATTACAGTACATTTCGAGGTCAATATATTTATTTTAGTCTGACCAAAGTTGTAACACAACGCAGTGTAATCAATTTACATTTTGCTGCTGTCGAGTGAAAACCTTGTATCTCCTAAATCGTGTGGTTTCAGGAACTAGGAAAAAAACCATCTTGTTTTTAGCTTGACCACCATGGATTTCAGAGTTCATCCAATGGGTTCTAAATGGGCCGCATAAGATCAAGGGTCATGCTATTTTCTCAACCCATCGAGGAGCATGGAATCCTTCAACGGATTTCAAACGTGAAAATCCCCCAAAATTGGAGTCATGAGGTTTTCACACAACAGCTATTCGCTCATCTTGACACCGATGGGCTAAATGTTCAGAACCTTCATTTAAAATAACAATGCTAGAAGAACCAAAGCTGTGCCTGGTTGAAATACAGGTGGTCCACTAACATGTATGTATTTCCACCATCACAGCCTGTAAGACATGCTGTCCCATTTGATCTAGCAGGGTCTGATAAAGTGGGAGAACTCAATATAATACAGACTTTCAAAAAGCAATTACTGTAACATACTGACAACCTTTTTTACATTTTTGATGCATGGATAAGTATTTTGCAGTTCCGAGAGGCCAGTGATTATCCAACATCTGAGAGGTGTTATGGGTCATTATCACCACATGCAGGACGATCTCCGGCAGCTAAAAGCCCTGGTTGGGTCTCTCTCCCCACATGTTTTCAGCCATGGCGGCTATTACTGGTCAGCTTTGTTAGCATTCCCACTGTGCCTACAAAGGTGTGTGCTATAAAAAAGATGGCATGTACTGACCCATGTTCTACACACACACACACACACATGCGGACACACACTCTCTCTCACACACACACATATAGACACACACAGCAATCAAGCTGACAAATGGCAAAGGAGCAATGATTCGGACACATGCCAGCAATGTGTTTCCCCCTCCTCTCTTCTCTTCCCTCTACCCTGAATCAATCTAACCTCCTATACCCCAACGTCTCCCCCATAACCCCCTGCCCTCTCTTCGTGCCTCCTCCGTTTGCTTCATTCCTCCCTGTCTTCAACATCTCCCTCCTCCCTTTCTCTCATCCATCCCCCTCTTTCCATGCTTATTTAGCTCTTTTTTACTCTCCCTCTCCTCCCTCAGCCAACAGCCCCCCTCCCCACCTCTCTCTCTCTCTCTCAGTTAATCATTTTGATTGGCTTGATCAATATTCAAGGAAGTGGGTTCGCACAACAAAGCAGCAGGTTGCGTTCCTTTTGCGAGCCCACAGTCTCAGCACAAAATAAAATCACGAAATGAACCAAACTAAAGAGGGGGTATGATATCAAATCATATTATATTACAGCGCACAGAGAGAGAGAGAGAATTAAAGGATTAATGCTAGTAAGTTATTGGATGTCAATATTTCACGCCAAGTGGTTTGTAAACATAACCATTATTTTACCCTTCTGAAATCGATGTTTCTATAGTAACATAACCCTGCAGCTGAAATACTGTCAGTGTAGCAGTGTAGTTGCTCTTTCAGATGGTCTCTATAATTCTATGTTATTTGGCTGTTTTCAAAGACTTGTCCCTGGTGGGATATTTCTGTTTTGCTGCCCTCAAGGTATCAGCTGCATTTCATGGAGCTGTTCCTTTTAGATGTGTTGACATTGTGACGGAGACAGAATATAAGCAACAAACGATGCAGTTTCTCTCCTCCTGTGTTTAGACACTCATTATACCTCGGTAAAATACCTTTCAAAAGGTAACAGGGAGGTTAAAAGGGGAGAGAGAGAGAGAAAATGTAAATGAGGGGGGGGAGACTGAGCTAAGGGAGGGAGAAGGGGTATGCAGAGAGAGCTAAGGGAGGGAGAAGGGGTATGCAGAGAGAGAGAGAGAGAGAGAGAGAGAGAGAGAGAGAGAGGGGGGGG
>OMOT01035842.1:2976-13644 GCA_900312575.1 Acanthochaenus luetkenii
TGTGCGTGTGCATGTGTGTGTGTGTGTGTGTGTGTGTGTGTGTGTGTGTGTGTGTGTGTGTGGTGTCAGGATCAACCCGAGGGATAGTAATGGGGTGAGAGAAAGAGTTGCCTGCCTCCCACGCTTTGATCCCCCCCTTACTTTCTGCAGGCCATGCTTCACCACAACACAACGCCACAGCGTGTCTCCAAACCGTAATTGATCTGTTTTTCGCAGCAAGTTTCAATGACCCACCACACCTTTGTTCTGGTAAAGTCCCTTCAGACGTCTTAACGGAGCAAAAGGTACGTCTGAAATCAATCAAAACAACAATGTCCGCCTATGAACAAACCTACTGCTATTTGTCTAAAGTTGAATTGATCTGTGCTAATATCCAGCAGTAAAGGACCAGTTAGTGGAAGGGCAAACAGTGACAACAGGTCTAACCTCTATCTAAGTCAAAACTATGACATGCGGTCACTCAATCTTTTTGCTGTGAGAAATGACTGGCAGAGAAACAGACACGCCTTGCCGTGGTCCCCAAAGAGCCCTGTTATGTCTGAGGCCCAATCCACCATGACAGCTCAGGCATGACCTTTAAACCTACAAGACATTACTGGAGCATCTGAGCATGTCAGCAGAGGGGATGGGGGTTAGGGGAAGGGCAGGGGAGAAAGGAGGGAGGGCGATGTGAAGGGACAGAGAGCCTGGTCCTGGAGGACAGGGACTGAGGCTGGGGTGGGGGGATGGCTGGAGGAGGTGGTGCCTTTGGGGGGACTCCCAGAGGTCAAGCGGTACCGGTGATTATTAAAAAAAAGCCCCCATAAAACGCTGTCCGGGTCCATGATTACACTGTCAGGCTGTAGAGGTTGCATGGGGGAGGAGATGCAGAGATAGAGACACTCATATCTAAAAGGACCTCCACTGAATGGGTATAAAGCAAGAATTCAAAAATAAAGTCACAGAACTCACCGGAATCTAAACCTCATTTAAGGTAGTGCAACAGTATTCTTCTTATCCAATGTGTGGAAGCAGTGGTTATAGATAAGGCACCTGGCCTGCAGACTTTATCTATTATAGGCTTCCTTTTGAAACCAGAAACAACATCCTTGTCCATGTTGACGGATGAAAGTGTGACACGTTCCCTCCACCAATGGTGAAGGACGTGATAGGCAACCAAACCCTTAGGCGACAGACCGTTGATTTCTTCTGTGAAATATAAAATACATACAATCTATTCTCCTGTCAAGGGCCCATGATCCAGGGAAGGCAGCCTGACACGGTCACCGGGAAAGAGCTTTAGGCAAACAACTGCTGAGAGAAGCCAGGTGGACACAGACATACAGAGCTGCTTTACACAAATGAAATGGAGATCTTGAGACAAGCTGTCTGTTCCTCGAAAGCAAAAGCTCACAGGAGCGAAAATGTCCAGGAAGTAAAAACAAAGCTGGGTTCATGTTTACGAAGGTGGCCAACTTTTCAAAATCCTCAAGCCACCGACAATTAGCAAAAGAGATGAAAAGAGCAGCAACATGTTACTATCAAACTAATGACAACATAGTGGAGCCAAACATCTTGACTTCATGCACCTAAAAAAGGCTTGAAGTGAAACGCCAACGAGTCACAGGTCATGAAAGATAAAAAAAATGAATCGACAGTGATGAATTCATGCTGGGGATCAAACAACGGAATAAATAATCTCAATCATGCAATATCCGTCAAATAGGTCAGTATGCCGTGCTTTCCTCTCTGCGTTGTGCCTGCAGGTACCGTTGGGATCTCGCCGCAGAAATATTTCACAATATGAACAAATAAATCACACTAACCATGACGCTGGCATACTGGAAGCGCTCAAAATGGGTTTGGAGATGTGCTCATATATATATATATATATATTCATTTTAACAGTTCTTCTCCCAGCCATTGGGTGTTCAACAGGGTATCGTCATTTCTGGAGTGCACAAAAGGGAACGTGATATATCAGGGTCTGGCTGTGTGGTGGCACTGTGGGATAGGCTAGTGTTTCTCCTGGATGTGAAGGGCAGCTTGAGGACAGCTAGTCCTTTTGGTAGAATACAGGCTATAAATACAGAAAGAGCCAACGGAAGCCCAGACCAAGTCTCTCGGGAGGGAGACTCAACACGTGTGTGAGTGCAAATACCGTATTATGTTTACTTTGTGTATGCTGTGTTCATCTCAAGTGCTCAGGAGTGATGCACAAGTATGATGTCATATCCAGTATCCTTTACATTATGTATGGACTTTACTTTATCACAGTGGTCTGCCAGAAAAACAATCTGCCTTCCCCCCACCAGTTCAATCCATTAGATCTCATGTGCATTCACTCTTGCAGTGCAGGAGTGGCCACGGCAACATCTTGTGCACATATAGGCTCAAACCACATGCCTTAAAAATTACAATGAAGGCCATCAACTGGTGGTATTTCAATGATTATACATTCTGAACACCCCAGGGAGAGGTGCGTGTTGGCCTGTGGGCCCGTCGAGTAAAGGCCCGGGGGGATGGAGGGGGTTTGAGCGCTGAATTGGCTTTTCGCAGCACGCCCTCCGAGGTAATCAGTCATTTTGACTGGCAGTGTTTGTGTTAATGTTCACGCCTGTGCAGTGGCCTTCTGCCTCGCGCATGTTCCGCCAGCATGTTCCTTCCTGCCTCGAAATTATGTCGTAATCTCTCACTTCGCCGACTGCCAAAGGAGACAGTGCCACAAAGAGTGATGTGTGCGTCCTCCTTCGCTACGGTGGCAAGAGCGTAACCGTAACCGAAGCCTCTCTCACCTGTGCCGGGGGAGCGGCACACAGGCAGGCTTTGTCTCCGCCACACACATAATACCAACAGTGTGTAATTTCCCCTTATTGCTTCCTCATTGGCTCAAGATAAGACAGCAATAGCAGACTGAACATCAGTCATTAGAGTCGAGCGTCTCTGTTGGTGGTTTTTGTTGTTGAATGAGAACAACTCCCTGCTTCCACCTATAAACATTATTAAAAAGGACGTATATTTCTCACAAAACACACCGCCGCACCCCCCAGGTTTCATGGTGGCAGGTCTGTGTATCTGCAGTGCGTGTGCCGTCTCTCCGACGGTCGTCGCTACACACTACTCCCCCGCCAGGACCTGTCACCGAGAGGAGGTCACCTACACCCACATACAGTAGAGTCTCTGTGCCTCTGCCCTAGTAATGACACCCTAAAGAGAGAAACGGGCACATAAAGAAGATAAAGCAGCCATATCCAAGAGCGGCACGGCTATATCAATAGTGCTGTAAAAACAAGACATTACTTAAGCTCAATGCAGGCATGAGATAGAGTGGGGGAAATAGGACCGGGGTGGTAAAACACAGGACAGAGTAATGGAGTTATGGAATTCTTCAATCTGATTTTTTTTACGATTCAATCATCCTCCCCAACAACCTCTTTACCTCTGCTGTCCGGCGACGTCTTTGTGCAGGACGTCGCTAAACACACAGAGATCCCTTTGTGTGAGATATCCGCTTATTTTGAGACGTGAATCCAATATACACAACAATATTATACATGTATAAAAGATACACGTGTAAAAGATACAATTAGTAAAGATTGTAATATAGAAATATATATATAAAAAATAGAATAGAAACTACCAAGAAATGTAACACACAGGCCGACAAAATGGAGTAAAATATCCTAATTTGTCATATAGCCACATTCAATCGACCAACCATCAACAGCTGAGCCTTTGCCAGTCCCAGGAATGGTGGGCTGTCACCTAGAAAAAGGTATGGTGACAGGCCATTACAGAGGGAGCCACTTTATTCTCACTGCGTCATTGGCTGATCTCTCCCAGTCTGGCTGGGTCCAACCGCTTGATTGACATGGCCAACACATCGCTGATCCCCACCAGTTGAAGCGGCTCTCTCCCACTCTGTCAAGGACAATTACAGGGCTGCACAGCTGCCATCCACCAGAATACTGCTACGCGCATCCAATACAAACAAGCCGAGCATGGAGAGACTGCAAACATGTAGAACTTCAACCAACCACTCAGATATCTTCAAACAACATATGGATTGGAATTAAGTCATCTGCAATTGGCTTGTCCGGGCAAACCGCTGAATATTCACGGCCACATTACCGATATTGCTTTGAAGGGTTAAGTCAAACAAAAGCACGTTTTCAATGTGTTTACTCTCCGCTATCATGGCCAACAGAAGGTAAGCTGGAGAAGATGGTGACCCCTGGAGACGGCGTTTATTTCCGGGCTAAATGGCCATAAACCTTGCATTGATTTTTCAATTTGTATCCCTTTCCGTATGGCGACCTCACAATATATGATGCAGTTACCGGCTGCCCTTTCCACTCAACTTACACATATTTAACAGTGTGTTCACTCTGCCAGCTGTCTTCCGGGTATCTAGCTCTCTTTTGGAAACACGCCGCAGTGCAAGCAGGGAATAAATACCAGTTTAAAACTGATGAGAAACAGTTAAGCGTTCAACCACTAAGGACATGTTAGTCTGTGTTGACGTACCGACCGAGTAAACCCAGGAATCAATGGCAATACACTTTGAGTGGAACACCACTGTTACTATTGTGTTATAGATGATCAAACCGGTATTCATGATGCTAATGCGATCCGTTTTTCAGAAGAAAATCATCCTCGTTATTGTCTCTAGCTCACCTTTTCCATTCCATTCCACGTGGAGCTGTACGTTCACATTAGATCGGATCCATTTTGAACGCTGGAATTCGGAGGTATTCCGGCTTGTTCCAGTTGAGCTTCCGGTACAAAGAGGGCAGTAAGTTCACGCTGCAGGAGGATCTACAGTAGAGTTTTCCCTCCGTGCCCCTGAGGAGGACTTTACATGTTGTAAAAACTATGCCATATAAATACCTGCTGGCTTACAGAAAATGTGCGATGGCTTGGATAAAAAGTCCGCTCATGCGATAGATAATGATAGCTGTGAACGATAATTACAAATGTGCCATCTTGTTAAGTTTGTCATTGCAGCTTGTAACCTCGGGTCCTGTTCTATCATGCAGGGCCTCGGCAGTGTTGGTACCTGTCCTCAATGATAGCAGCCTTTCACACTTGTGCCTCCTCTCTCCTCCCTCCCTGCGCTAAACCCAAACCCAGAGAGCCGAAGCCCAGGCCCTGTAATCACAAAGTCCCCGCAAACATTTATGGCCCAGTGAATCAGGAGCACGGACAGATTTACCCATAGGCCTCTGAGGGCCTGTTCCCAGCATCTCCCCGACAAGAACAGACACAACCCCCTGCTAATGACAGCCGAGAGCCGAGCCTCGGTGATGGATGGCTTTACCTAGCAGCGCCACAGTCTTACCTAATCTAATGGCGGCCTTGTCAAATCCCCTCACAATTACATCGATAATTGAGCAAATGTTTAGACTGGGAGGCAGGGGATCGGGGTTTACTGTACTTTCAACTGGGTGTAGGAATCCAATGCATCCGCAAGTAGCAGGGAGCCGTTTTTGCCACCTGTTCAGAGAGCAATCCCCCATGGTACATTTTGGCTGGGCTTGATGTTCACGCCGTTCGCCAGCGAGACCCTCTGCTCAGAAGTACCGGACACCAACAGACACTTTTCCTGATCGATGCTCATCCTGTTTGCCATGAGGGAGTTGGGTGCACTTTCCCTGCTCTTTTTTTTTCTCCGCCATCTTCTCTTTTCTCTTCCTCCTCTCTCTTTATCTCGTCCTTCAGTCTCCACGGGTTCTTCCCATCAGCCACTCTGCCTGCTTTCCAGTCTGCAGAAGTCTCCTTTTTAAATCAGACTGTGGAGTGAGTATAGCCTGGGGCCCTTGGGGGACTGCATCTTCACCGTATCCATCTTCCACCTGGAAAATGGCAATCAAATGGCCTCGGAAGAAACTCATTACTGCAGTATTCCTCAGTGGTTCTAAATTGTGATTGGAGGGATTGTGAATTCCTTATCAGGTTTTCAGCAGAGCAAAGCGGCGTGGAGAGATGCATAGCATGTCTCCTAGATTAATCTGGGCATGGCTAATCACAGCAAGTGACAGCAGTGTCTCCAAGACGCCAAGCGCTGCAGCGCAGACCTGCTTATAAACCCAATACAACAAATTCAAATACAACGCACAGAGACTCTCACTGAGCTACAATATGACAAAGTTTTCACTTGCTCCAAGCCATGTAGTGGAAATCCTGCACAGTGTAATCACTGCTTATCTGGAAGTTTAATTTCATTCCCTATAGAGTATATCACCTGAGGAAATGATGGTACAAACTACCGCTGAATATTACAGCTATCAAGAAACAAATGGCAGCGGAATTATATTTCTGAAATGAAGAGAATAATAAGACAAAGCCAGAAAGCAGAATATATCAATATAAATATACAAATTAGAAAATATTGTAAGTGTGATGCAATGGCTGTGTGTGCATGCGTGAGTGCGTGAGTGTACGTTTCCTCCAAGTGATGTGCAGCCGATAAACAGACTACTGTACCTGTCCAGTAGACTCCTGGGAGATGAAGGATATCTCCATTTATGTGCGCTTACATGTGTGTAATTAGACTCCATTTTTTCATAGTTCATAGTGCTGCCATGTACTCCACTCAAGAACCCTAATGAATGCTGCTTAAACACATACATTACATACCCCTGTGTCAATCAGTGCTACACCAGGAGTGTTCCGTCTCTCTTCCCCTCTCTAGCTGGAGGCAATTTAGTCTCCAATGCCTCTCATTTTCTACAGGGTGCATGCTCTTCTTTGAGGGCAGCCAATCCTCACCATTTCTCATTTACCTGACATTATTCAGTAGTTGGAGCTATTTCGTTTCCCCCATGACCCTTGGATGTCTTAAGCTGCATGTCATCTGACATCACGGCTCCAGAATCCAATTTCTAGACAGCAGACCATCCTGGCAGGGGTGTTCAGAGATCCTATGTCACCCCGAGCACGTTTTTGGAGATAATGTGTGTTATTTTGTGCACAGAGATCAACTCTAATTGATGATAATTATCCTCAGAGAGTTGGAGACAACCAGTTTGCGTCTGTATAATGCATTATTGCAGTCGAACTAGTTGAATAACATGTGACCAAATATGGAAGAACAGGTATACTGTAGTAGGTTTTAGTTTTTCATAGATTGCTTAACTTTGCATTCAGTGTGTTAAAGTGGTAAATTGCATAAAAAGTAGTCTATAATTTTTTTGTTGTTGAATTATTCATTAATTGATTCTTAAAAAGTGCATTTTCGTTTTATGATGTAACATGGGTTTCCTGTACAAAAAAAAAGAATTAGTCTGTATTTATGGCATTTGGTCACATATTTGGATAAATCTTTCAGCCTAATGGGATACATTTGAATCGAAACTGAAATGGCTGCATGGCATTATTCTTTATGTGCTGCCTGTTTAATTCTCAGGGGAAATCAACTGAGGGAAAACAGGCAGAATAATCTGTCAATAATTGAGGACAATTTACAGCTAAACTATAGACATTTCCAAAGAATAAAATAATGTGCTACTATCCATCACCAACTATTTGTTATATGGAGGCTATCTCCTTAATTGGACACAGCATCTAATCGATTCGATTTCCGACCAATTGCCCATGAGTCATCATACAACAACAGTAAAAGCGATCATAGATTTACCGATGTGTCAATACACTTTGCTAAGATAATATATTAACTGTATTTCCATAGACATCAATTTGATCTCTGTTGATACAGTGTATTGATCTATGCATGCCCTGCAGAATATCAAATGTCGTTTTCAGGTATGGGGATGCCATTGTTTGGCCACAAGCCTGAATGCTATATGACAATTGCCTGAGGAGGATACTGTGGTTCGAGATTCATGCTGCCAACCAATCATTTGAATCATATTATGGAATTGTCCTTCCCATGAGAGCCTGGTGCATGTTGACATGCAGGACGCTCAGGTGTTGCTCCACTATCATTACCGGTCAGTGTTTCTGGGAAGCCCGGCCCAGCCAGCTAGGGAATGCGGAGATGGTGGTGCTGGTGAACTGATGCGCCGCTGTTTGGAACGGTTCATGTTTCCCACCGCATGGGTAATAGCTATGGATCTCTATGTAATCATCGCTCTTTGTTATGTGCTGCTACTTGGCTGCTGTGGTATGATGGGGGTGGGGGTTGGAGGGAGATGAGGCGGCCAATACAGACCTGGACCACAGTCAGGTTGAATGGAGCCCAGAGGGAAATAAATGGAAGTTGATTGTATATCAAAGCCATGGATGAACTGGAAAAATCCTCCCCCCATCTGCATTTTCAGGCTACACGGGTCAGAACACACTCTTAGGCATCGCAACCATAATGGAGTCACAAATTATTTAAGTAGCTTCTTTGAACAAGATCCTTGATTACTGTGAAGTAAATTGAGCAAGAGAACGATGAATAAAGCAGATCATTAAAAAAGGGAGACAGGATTGAGCATGTTGAGGCATCTTGTAAAACTCTGTGCCAAAATATTATGATTATCATCTGAAAAGGGAGATAAAAACCTGTGAACTGGGTGCAAAGAGCACTGTTTCCCCCAACAGATTTATTAGAGGGCATGCACTATTCATGAAACAGGCAAGCTGCTTTTATTTACATAAACTATGATTTACAGCTTGGCAATGCCTCTTAACTTTTCAGAAAGTGCCTCCAACACTTTCACTGTCTTTTTTCTTAGAGCTGGCCAGTGAATGAAATGAAATGTTCATCAGCGTGACAAAAAGCCATTCAAGCGCCACGGAGCCTAGTGTAAATCACATAATGTTCAAGATTCATGATCTATTATGTAGAATCCAATGTAGATATCAACGCTGTCCTTAATCAACATACATTCAGCACATTGTACTTGACCAAGTAGTACATCACATTTAAAATGTACATTTAAAACTTAAGAGGACAGATAATTACAAGTTACCTCCTCTATATATGGTGTTGGCTATTGTTTCATACTTTGCCTCATTACATGGGAAACAACGGAGAAGAAACACGAGGAGTCTAACGAGACAAACGTGGACAAGCTCACCATCTCTCTGGACCATCAGACCCGGTGTTCTTGTCTCTGTCTGGGATGAGAAGGTGAATTCCATCAAGGACAAGTCAGAGAGAAGTTGATCCCTGAACTCTCAGAGAAAGAGCTGTTCCATTGGTTCACAGCTGTTGACCACCAATATTGAGGTCAACGTGGGGAAAATGAGTTCAATGTTTGAGCGTTGCTCAAAGACATTTTTTATTACAGCTAAATACTCAAGAAGTACTCAAGAGGTACCTGTAAAAAGAACAGGGCAGACGGATGCTAGAGTCTCTACTGTACAAGTCGAAAAATGTACCTAACCAACAAGTGAATATTGTGAATTTCAATATTTCCAAAAGAGCAATGGCTTCTTGGTCCCATGTACGTGTCAGACTTAGATTTAGCTGTAACGTGTCAGACTCAGCGGCAGTTAAACAGATTTACAGCACCTGCACTTTTTCTGATTCAGCTGTAGTTTGTCAGATTGAGTTTGTCCGAGCCGTAGGCCACTTTGTCGGGTTTAGACGGTTTGTCAAACTGAGCGGTACTTTGTTGGAGTCCGTTGGGATTCATTAGTCTTGGTTCTGAAAGCCCCAGAAGCTAGTATGCGTTGTAGACACATGATGGCAAAGGTATCCATTAGCATCGCATATGACCCCACCCCTGGAAGCTGTTTTGAATGAAGGCGATCAGCACCCTCTCTAATTATGTCTATTTCTAGTAGGAGGTGCATGTATTTTGTTTTCAGAGCAGAATGAAATTAGAATGGCAGATTGGTAACACTGCGGTTATACTAATAATATTTTGATTTAGTTCATGGGACATGAGTAAAAAGTTCACTTTCATTCAAGGAATATAATAATATCATATCAAATATAATATAATTCTATAAGATTAAAACCATTCCTCAAATACAATAACATTTCAAGATCTTTTTTTCTACGCTGTATAGTTGGTGGCAGAATGGGGTGCGAAAGGGGGAGAGAGGGGGGCAAAAGCCGAGCTCACTGGTTGCACTGTAGTGGCCACTGGATCCCTCTCTCTGACCCCAACGCTCACGATCCTTCTGTTTTCGACTCTCACCTCTGGAGTAACGGACAGGCAGTGGTATAGAGCAAACATACAGTAGGGCACATATCCATATAGAACAGGTCCAAATGATGTGGAAGAAAGCTGAGGCAGAGGAAGAGTCGAGGCTGTATTTCCTTCAGAAATGTGGCTGAAATGTGAGAGTCAACAAGCTGCTGAAGTGGATACTCTGAATGCCTTTGAAAGATTGAACTAAATGATGAATTATGCACGACACATATATTCATGCAGATGTTGTACACAATTCACCATGTAAACCAATCTAAGACATCCTCATCAACAGTCTCTCCGCATCGTCCAGACAACATTTCTGCTTTTGTCAAAATAACAGCTGGAGTACGGGCGCACCGCAATTAAAATCATCACAATCCATATAGAGTAGTCACGGTACACATATTAATATACCCATATAACATTTAACCACATATTACCCAGTTCTATTGCAACACTGCGCATAAATGTCACAGGCAAATAAAGGAGCTTCACCACTTCCCCATCTAGGATTATAGGGAAGCCTGTGCAAATGTCTAAATGTCAACTGCGCATAAACACTTTCCAATTATGCTTTATGCAAGCAGCAGCT
>OMOT01035872.1:4721-15574 GCA_900312575.1 Acanthochaenus luetkenii
CCTCCTCTACAATTACCAGTTTTGGACACACTTCCTGTAGGGCCTTCCGATACTTGGCCGCCCCCGTCGTCGTCATGCCGATGACCTGATGGGCAGGTTGTCTGACATATACTACTCCATCGATCCTGCTATTTTCATGACCACTATTATTACTACACACAATACTATTACTATTACTACAACAACAACTGCCATAAGTCATTTCAATATCAGCATATTTAATAGTGTTTTTACTATAGCTACTGCTGTACCAATAAACTAAACTGGAGCCTCCCTTATCTGAACCACCAGTCTACCAGTAACTTGTAATGAAAAAAAATAAGTGTTGATGTGAACATAACTTATATAAAGTTAATAATTGTGATCAATTTAGGTGTTCCAAATACGTCATTCTTCGAAATGACCTACTTTCCCAAAAGGTTTGGGTAAACAAGGCTCTATTGTAATTCAAAAACCACTATTGCTATTATTTACCAATGCAATAATTACACCGCTACTAATTTTACAACTATTACTGTACCTTGGCGTTCTTGAGGATATAGAGGTTCTCATGGCGTCGTGCATCAGCTAATCTGTCTACTACATTCTGATAGGCCTGTTCAGACTCCAGGGCTTTGGTATGAAGCGCTGCCCTGTAGCGTGCCACCCACAACCTGCAGACAGAGAGTAAATGACTAATAGTCAAACAGTGTAACAATTCACTGAATCAGTTGAGAACTGGAAGACTAATTTGGTCTGCATTTGGACCAAAAGTAAGTCTAGGTCAAAAACAACAGTGCTGTGGTTTTGTTGCTTGATAGTACGGTCTAGTAGTTAAACAAATAGCAGCAAAACATATTGTATCTCTCTTGGAAGGACATGACCTTATTTGTTATTTCAAATGATAATTAAGACCACGTAAACGTTAGTCTTTGCAGTCCTGTTTCCACAGTGATCGAAATTTAGAGCTATATCTTGGCTCTCTGAGGTGAGAATATCCTCTGGGATACTTTTTCCTGGTGATTAGTTTATTTAATTATACACACTGGGAAATAGACAGACTGGGGTTGCTTCGGGGAGGAGAGGGAGTGAGGGAGAAAAGGGGAAGGAGGCTAAATGAAGAGGAAGGGAAGATATAGGAAATAAAGGGAGAAATGTAAGGAAGGTGAGGAGCATCATAGGCGATGGAGAAGTGAGAGTTAAAAAAAGAGGGGTATGAATAGTGAAAAAAGGAAAGGAAAGTGAAACACAAGCAGGGCTACCGATAGAGTCTCCATCTGTCTGGCAGACTGAGGGTCCAAACATCCAAGATGGCATTCTCCTCAGCTTCAATCATAGCCAAGCTCTTTCCCAGCTCTCTCCTGATTTTATTCTTCATCTCCCTCCTCTGGTCTCGATGGATCTTAACAGACATGGAACATGGCAACGTTTAAACTCAAATTTAACCATCACCTGTTCAATCTGGATTCAATTCTAGATCATCTGGAAACACCTTTGTGTTTTATTCTAATGCAGACAGGATGGTGCAGTATCTCAGTCTGTTTCAAATAACAGTTTACATCTAACGTTACAGAGATACTATGGGGCGGCGGTAGTTTAATGGTGAGAGAAGTAATCTCATGATATGAGGAAAACTAATCCCCAGATCAGCTGGTGAAAATCTAATGCGGGGAATTGTACGAGACATGCTCTTTCAACAACTACTATCAATGTGCCCTTGGGCAAGGCACTAAACAGTCTCCTCCAGAGGCACTGCACAATATTGATCAGTGCAAGATTGTGGTTATACTGGGGAGGTCTCAGATATTCCCCTCAAACCAATCTACTATTGCTGTTAATAAGAATTAGTTCTCAGTCAATTTGCATGGTTGAATATGGGTTAAAAAATTAAATACAATAAAATGAGGAAAATGCTAACATATGAAAAACCTCCACAGTATTGTACGCGCTGGGTTTCTTTTACCTCCCATCCTTCGTTACTCTGCTCAGCCTGTATTTCAACATTTTCCAGGTTCATAGCCAGCATCCGTTCTGCTACTCTTCTGATGGTCTCCTCCATGGTCTCCTTGTTTTCACCGTCTTCACCACCTCTGTGATGATCGTTGTCTTCAATGATTCGTTCTGCATGGATCAGATCTGCCTCCTCTGCGATTTCAAGGAGGTCCTCTTCCTCCTTCTCCATAGCTTCCGGTGTATCCATATCTAAAACATTACAACCAGAATCACTATCAGAAACTAACTAATTCGCCAAGTACAGGAAAGGTACAGGAATGTTTCTTATTGACACAGGTCCAAACGATCACTTGAATGGAGCTGCGGGCGCTAACTCGCTGTTTGTTTTGTGTTCATACAAACTTCAGTTTTGATTGACCTTGGGGGTGAGTGGATGATGACAGAATTGTCATTTTGGGGGAAACTGTTTCCTTTATTTGTCCGCACGACTTAGGAAATCGTGCTTAGTGGATTAGCACCACAATTACAATCAACACTTATGATGAATTCCTCGCCTAATGCATTACATCTTCATCAAAATCAGAGTTCAGAAAAAAACACAATGTCCAAGTAAAACATTCAGAAAATAGCACATACTATTCAAAACAATGAAAAACTCATCACACTTGTTTCAACCTCATTAAATCTGTTCACCTATTATGCACAACATCAGTTACTAAAATACTTTATTTGTAATGAAGATTGGCCCACGCAACTACACTTTCTTATGACACACCCACACATTTGTTGTTACTTATTTAAAATAATCGTGACATTTCAATTGCATTATAATAACTGATATTATCAATATGTGTTGTTGTTCTCTATGCCTAATTTATCAATCTGGCTCAGTATCACCCATTAGCTTTGCTGTTATCCAAAATTGTAAACAAAGGACATGTAATATATTTCCACTCCAAACCCTTAAAGGGTTGTATCCATGGCTGTCATAGAAAAAACACTTACACTTACAGTACGTACATTATTTGACATGATACTTACAGCTGGTAAGCATGTGAATAGTGCTAAGCTAGTTTTAACTTTTGACTTTTAATCAAACCAATACAGAGTTTGGGAGATTGAGTGCAGCTCTTTATAGCTGGGGTGCTGTTTACACAACACTGGTGGAAAGACTAAAGCAATCAATGATCAGGTCTTCTTACATGGCATTGTTTAGGAGAAGCAGCGCTTAAAAACCTCACCTCCATTTCCATCCTCTGTCACCCTCTGCTGGACGATAGTGGTACCCAAACCCAACCAATCCACCATCAGACAGGACTTCTCCGTCCAATTCATGAAACCATCCTGCCAATAGGGATCATTCCATAAACATGATCTGATGAGATTGCACTGCCTTCTCTTCTGTCTGGCTCAGTAGGCAACTGTCTTAACACCAACTAACCCATGTATAAAATATAATTGTAAATCAACAGCATGGTTTGACATGACATCCGTGATGGAACTTTTTTTGAACTAACATTGTGGGCACTACACCAGCAACATTATTTGGCTTCCAATTTCCTACAAGCTCATCTTACCCCACTTCAAATTCTCCCACGTTAGGATAATTTTGCACATGTTCAGACGGAAAAACACTAACCACGGGTAGTGTACATTTCCATTCCTGAATTATTTGCTCCACAAAAATATCTCTAGTATCGAGTATCCAGAATGTTTAGTTAGGGTATATTTGCAGCTTTAAGACCTAAGACCTAGACTTTAAGAAAAAAGTGGCCGCACAACGGAAACCAAAATAAGGGATTTGATTTTTGATTCTCAATTTTCGTGATTATGTTCTGCAAGGAATGGCAAAATCAAGTGTTTCACAAGTGATTTACAATTGTAAAGTACTCACTGGTGGCGATTTCAGGCTGCTCCAGTGCCCCTCTGAAATGAACCTCTGTAGGAATTGTTCTCGCAGGACCCCACTCAGACTACACTGCAGCTTAACACATTGACTCCAGATCTTCTTCTCCTCAAGATTCAGCTGCTTGTAAATCTGAGACATGGACATGAAGGACATGAATACAATGATCTGGCAGATGGAACTAGAATGTGTGCTATATACTGGAACCTGTAGGGCTGGGAACATAAGCTAAAGTGTATTTTTGTATGTGTGTGTGTGTTAAAACTTTGCAATGCAGATGAGAAACAAAGTGTGGTACAAATTAGTTTTGAAAACTCAAGTTGGGCTTGTGTGGATGCTGGCCCTGCTTCTTACGGTTAATGTAAAACAGTCGCATCCTGTTCCTCATATGCGCTCACCTGAATGTACGCGAAATGCTGGTGACGCGGCAGCTTGCGTCTGAAGTTACGTGACTGGGTCAGCTCCCGTAGAGTGAAACGTTTCAGGATCTTACTGTTGCTGCGGCCTCCTACTCTCACTATGCCCTTCGGCAGAAAACTATGGATACCTTTGAGACAGAAGGAAACCATATGTACATCGTCCACTTGAAATAGAAGGTTACTTGTCTTATACCTCCCATCTCAGGGTATACAGCAGGAGACTTCAACAAAAGTAATTACTGGAGCATCGTAGCAGATATCTATTACCCATTACTCAACACTTCAGCATGTAAACAAATATACCTGCCAATCATTCCTATCTGTGCTCAGGATAGATCTACCCCCTTTTGCCTAAAGAGACCTGACCGAGTTGTCAAATAATTTGCCAAACCACTCCAACAGCACAGGAAGTAGGGTTTAGAGAGACTTTGAGTCGACACTGACTCTTACCCTCAAGGAACTGATCCAGGGCGTGGTTAGAGAAACACACCACCAGCATCGGAGCATTTCCCAATACATCACTCCAAAGGTTCCGATTGGTCAACAGAGCCTGGGCAATCTTCAGGCCAACATAGGTTTTTCCTGAGGACACGTGAATGGAAGCACAGTCAAATAAAGGTAATAGTAGCCTGCCTTTTTTGTTTAAGGTGCATTATTAAACTTTGCATTACTTTGGATGTTGTCATTTATCAAAATACACTTTTACAGCATTCATCAAGCCGCATCCTGCAACAAAACTGGAGAATATTAATTCATAAATCAATGAAGTCATCAATGACCTTTTAATGTCTTACCAGTGCCAGGAGGTCCCTGTATGATGGTCAGCTCCTTGGTGAGGGCCAGCTGGAGGGCCCTCATCTGAGACTCATCCAGCCCCAGCTCCTCCATTCTGGGCCAGGCCTCTGGATCCAGGCAGTGAAAGGGCTTAATGCTGTCCTTGTACTCAGGCACCACCATCAGGAACAACTGGTCTGACTGTGGGATGGAATACGTTTGGTTCCTGTATATGGTTTTATATAACACCCACGTGCATAAGCTCCTCACCCTGCATATATCCTGCATAGGAACTGCATGATTCTCCATACAATCCCTCTTGAAAACGGAGCAACAGTATAGCAGCAGTGCTGCAAGCATGTGTAAGAGTGGTATTTATATGATGGCAATATGTATACATATCTTTTACAGCTTTTCTGCTAATTAGATTAGATGGCTAAACTCAAACCATGGCCTTGTGTATCCATAGCAACTGCCAATAAGCATGTCCCAGCATGTTGCCCTACACAGTATGCTGTCCCACCTGCATTGTGGCCAACTTGCATCTACTTTCTGCAGAAAACATAATCTGGACCCGACCGTTCTGCAGGTCATCGGGGTCCCGGTCTGACACTGTGGCAAACAAGAAGCTCTCAAAGTTATCACATGACAGGCAGAGCAGGGAACCCGTGGAGCAACCTCTTGGAATTCTGCCACTGCACAAACTGTAGGAAAGATGGGGAGAGTATTATTCATTCTACAATTCATTAATTTATATATCTTAAAATGTGTTACTGATATAGCGAAAGACCACTGTATCAAAATGTCAATTCCATAGGCCCATAAAAAATTATATTGATTTCAAATTATTTTGATAGTTCCACTAATAACCTTATTATAAAAATCAGTTGTATTACTGCAGATGAGAATCATAATAATGTCAAAAATGCTTGATGTAGAAGTCACATTAATATCAAGCTATGACAAACACCTATCTAAATCCATCCAGAGACTAACCTTAAGAGGCTGAGAGTCGAACTGAACAAGATAGGCTAGGCCTGTGCGCGTGCACCTTGGCACCACCAGTCGCGTGTCAAAATACACTCTGATGTCATCAAATTGCTTCCTCCTCAGTGAGTTGTCATTCATTCCCATGTCCAGTTGGCTAAGAAGTATCTGCTGGATCCCCTCACAGAGTGGCCGCACAAAGTCCTCGCAAGCCACCCCCGCCCGTAGAACTCAATCTCCCTTCATTCCTCTCTCGTCTTTCTCCCGCACCACTATGTCTTCTCTCACCGCCTCTGCCCCTCTCCACATGATGCCCTCCTCTCCTTTCAGCCATGACCTCCCCTCTCGTTCCCTCTCTTTTGGGTATACCTTGTTCTCCACTTCTTCCTCCTCTGCCTCTCACTGCACCTCTCCCTCTCTCTGCCCCTTCCACTCCGTTTCCTCCTCTCCCTCGAACCCCTATCTCTCCTCCTCCACCCTGCAATACTCCACCGTTCCCTCTAGCAGCCATACTTCCCGCGTCATTCCTCTTTGTCCTGTTCTCTACTTTTCTGCCATTGGAAACTCCCCCTGTCTCCCTGTGTACCTCCCCATCTTCCCCTTCTCTCTCCATTGGCCCGTCATTTTGGCCAGTGTCATTATCTGGAAAAAGCAACATTAACATTGTGAGACAAAGGTCATATTCAAGGAGAAAAGACTCTGACAATGATCATTTTTGCTAGATCCATACAAAGGTTTTTACTCAATTGCATTACCATCATTAGGCAATTTTCTCCCCGTTTTTTTAGTCCGTATGTCCATGGCCTTCTGTGCAGTGACACCAGTGTTTGCTGAGTGACAAGAAACAGAAAAGGACAGTTCTATATTTGTTCTACTTACAACTTAAAAAGAGCAAAATGATGTGTTGGGATAGTTTAAACATCCAGCATTTTACATAGTGTTGTCTTCACATTGTCTTCCCTCATTATTATCATCATCATGTTTCGCAAGGTCACATTACTGTGTGAACCGAGGTCAAGTAAGAGGAGGGCATCTCACCGTTTATCCGTTCTGAGGAGATCAAAGTGGCCGCCTCCCTTTCCCACCATTCCGAAGAGATACAGTTATGATGTGTAATGAATGGAATGTGTTAAAGTGCCTCTAAACAGGTCCACACTCATTATTCTACGAGACTTTGCTTTCTCTTCTCGAGACTGTACAACTCTCCTTGCAATTGCAATATATAATAAAATATACGCAGTACCTTAAGTTGAAGGGAAATCTGGACTATCTGTGTTTTATGTTCAACACCCTTTGAGTTCAACGGATCGCTTGAAATAATATGTGTGATTTAAAGTTTCTGCCAGAGAAGTATCCCATCTAGTCATCCCTTCTTTTCCCAACGCATTACAGCACATAGTCTCTTCAATGCACAGCAGTATTCACACCCTTCGGTTATCATTTGCATTCAAACCATTTTATAAACCAATTAAAGCAACAGGTGCTTCTTACACGTCTGCGCACATGAGCCTCTTGAAGGCGATGTGGCGCCCTCTGCTGGACCCATCTAGGAGCTGCATGGGAGCTTAGGTTTCAACTCACGAGAACGTCAGCTAACCGTGAACGATACAGCGTTACAGTAATGCTGGACATGCAGGCCTCTTGCGTTAGGAGATTGCGAATGAGTACGTCCCCACACGTATAATAAGAACAAGTTATTGAATTTATATGACCATAAAATGTATGGTTGTAACCTATGGGAAACGAAAAGTCACTATAATATTGATATCATTATTATACTGATTCAAAAGTGAATGTATAGTGACGGCATTGTACTTTCTTTCTTTTTTTAAATCTCCAATGGTAACTATACTATTTCCATTTAATTCCTATAGGGACTAAAACATTTCTACGTCATTATAGACATCATCCTCCTCCTCAAGTCCCTCTTCATGTTCAGTCCTTGTGTTTTTCAAGCTTATTCAAGCCGGTCCTCGAAAAAAGAACTTACCCTGACTGAAATCCACTTGACACTTTACATTTTCCCAACTACATCCCTAACGCGAAATAATAATACAAATAATATTACTATATTCTCTTATTCCGTGTCTGTAGTGCTCAATGGCATCACTATACACTTCCTTCCTATCATATATCATCCCTACATATGTTACACGATGTATAGGCACAAGGTGCGAAATACGGGGGGCCCTTGATTGACACGTGAGACCCCCTAAAACTATCTAAATCAAAGTTTTGGGGGGGGGTCTCAAAAATATATAGAGCTATAATAGAAAGCCTACTCACCCGTTATTCAATTTGCTAATGTATTTATGATCATATATTACCTCTTATATGGTCATTGAATAGACTCGTTTCACATAGTTTATTTCGCTGAGACTGTGATTATAGAAGTTGTAGCTATGACGAAGTTCCATGTCAGTCAGTCTGTCTGGTGGTTCCGAACGTCCGATATTCAGATTCGCCCCACTGATGACGCGTATTCTACAACGCGTCGGGGGCGAGCAGATGCTGCCTTCAAACGCAGTCGGGAATATTTAATTTTTACAATTACTGCTAGTCAATTATGTTTCGTCGTATTTCAGTGTATTTCGCACCCTGGGCCCACACCGTCTACCTTGAGTTGGAGGAGAAGGCAAGTGAGCAATAGTGAAATGCCTTGAAGATTGGAGCAGAGAGATTTTTGAAGCGATGACCTAACGTTAACGTTAGCTCATAGGCAACCGTGTGCCATGGCGTGCCGAGTCACCGATGAAGGTGGGCTAATCAGTGGACTCACCTGGTGCCTTCTTTGGGCCCTCCTCCGTGGCACAACGTTGCCATTGCCTGACCCGGCTCATTTAAAAAGATGTAACGTTAGCGGAGATGTTTTGTGACCGTTAACCTTTTTTTTTTAAATTACAGATGGAACGCAGTATCAGTGAGGCGGTTATCTAACCTAACTTACAGATGACGACAGGTAAGTTAACGCAGCTCGTCTTCCAGCTCCCGTCACTATCAGCTGCTACCGTTAACGTTAGCTATCTGGCTACTTTAACTTAAACCTTTTTATTGTATTTTGTCATCAGACATACCGCTGTACACAGCTGTTGCCTGCCATTTTGTCTTCTTTTCCCCCTGCGTACTACTGAAGGCTTTGTGTTGGGGTCGCCGCTCTTCACGTTGTCGAGTAATTTAACGTTATCCATCTTTTTTCTCCACTTGTTCCATGTCGCCAGCGCCCGCGACACGGAACAAACGGACCCCCCTCCCCATGAAACAACGTCATCAGCCTGTGCAGGGAAGCTAGCAAACGGCAGCTGCAGCCATTGTAAACATGTTAGCCATTTTATCAATCTAAGTCAACTAACGTTATATATTTATTTTTACTAAGCGTTGTCCAATAAGTGGTAGCCAGTTTGATAGTAGTTAGAGTAACGATGACTATGTTGCTGAAAATGGCAGTATCGGAGCGAGCGGCTAGCTAACGTTAGCTAACAATCAGGCCCGTGTGTTTGTGAGGGTGGCCTCTTGAGTTGGCAGCTACAACAGGCTAAATCGAGGTTAGCCAAACAGAGATGGATGACAAGCCTGTATCTGACGTTATTAGACGCTAAGGAGTTGAGGGGGGGGGAAATGAAGAAATCCAGAAGTGTTGGTGCCTCATCGCCATTGAATGGTAAACGAGGTAAGTTAAGTGTGGCATGTTAGCTCTTGAGAGGTTTGGCGTTTTCAGTCTGGCTAATAATATTAGGCTAATTAAGCATTAGTGCCAGACAGCTAACGTTAATGATTTGTCATGCAAAAACACGACCACCTCTGCTACCAGTGTCTGTTGGTGGAGTTAGCTGCCCTCCAAGCTAACGTCAGCCAATAGTTGACATGTAACGGTATCAAGGTAAAGGCTAACTTAATTGTGGCTAACATGAGTTATCACTGTCTGTGTGTCAGACTGGAACTCCAGGCGGAAGAGGAAAGCTGCGGATATCACACGAGCCCTGGGTGCGTGTCCGGTGGACGTAGCAGCTCTGAGGAGGATGGCCATCAGTGAGGGAGGACTACTGACTGATGAGATCCGCTGTCAAGTATGGCCCCGGCTTCTCAACGTCCCCTCACACATCCTGGAACAGGAACAAGGTAACACACCCCCACATCTATGCTGGTACACATACCTGCACTACTATGTGGTGCTGGGTAACACACCAACTCTCAGCAGTGTTAGGATCTGAGCAGGTGCAGACACCTCCACACACTATGACTGTCGCATGGTAATACTGACGGTGAGATGTCCTGTTCAGAAACAGTGGAGCGGGAGAATAACAAGGACTACAACCAGGTGCTGCTGGATGTCCGGCGCTCGCTACGGAGGTTCCCGATTGGTGAGTAGAAACCTTATCCATGCAGCAGTTCCCTTCTACATAGGCTTGTCACGGTACTCGGTACTTCGGTACTAACTCGGTACCTACATTGCTGCGGTACCTACGGTACCAGTTTTCCCATGGCACCGAAAGTACCGAAGGTACCGTATTTTCTATTTAATTTGCCACGGAACCGAAGGTACCGAGTTTCTTATTTTCAGCATTCAAAACAAAATCCTTCCGCACATGACCTGGCTACGATTTGTATTCGTCCGCCTGCTCCGCTGTTGCGAGGTAAACAAATACACGTGGAGAGCTGACGAAGATAAGATAAGCATGGCCACTGAGAGTACACCAGGAGCGGCTGCTCCAACTCAACCACTGTTAGCTAGCTGGCTACCTAACGTTATATGCAATGTTAGCAATCGGAGACGGCATTGGGCTGGTAGAACGTTAGCTAGCAAGCTAGCATTGTAGCAGCCATGTAATAGCCGTGTC
>OMOT01035922.1:1632-14220 GCA_900312575.1 Acanthochaenus luetkenii
AACAAAGCTATAATAAATTCCCTCTTGAAATGAGAAAGCTGTGACAAACTACGACAGCTCAGTCCTCAGTTTCAAACTTAAACTACATAATTGCAGTAACTATCCAAGCCTGTTGATTTTTATTTAAGAATACAAGCATATTTACATGATCAGGGTGAGTCGTGTCGGTTTACAGTGAGTCCAGCTGCTGAAAATACACGTTCCGGTGGGGCCTAACGTTACAGCAGAAGTAGCTTCGCATCAGTAGCTTCGCATCAGTAGCTTCGCGCTAACTTTACCAGCCTCGGGAATCTTCCTCCATGGACTTTCCTCCAATCTGTGGGACTGATATTTAGCGGTGGTGGAATGTCCTTCAGAAAGTTGTCCACTTCTCTTTCCATGTCGTTGGTGTGGGTGAAGTAAGTTAGTGGTCGCGCAAGAGTAGCATCATTCGCTTCGCGTATCACAGGCTGGGCCTTGCTTGCTGGACTGTGACCCGTGACCCCGGTCACATGGTTTGCTTCGTCTTCTTATGTGTAGTGCGCGCGCCCTCTTGTGTTTAACTTAATGATTGCATTTCACCAACAACTCCCGTTGACACAATTAAGATGAGATCTCAAATAGTTCAATTTGATCGTTACGTTTGAAATGTTAATCGACCAAATTATTAACGATTGTTAATCGATTAATGACTAATCGTTAACACACCTACTGTATATGGATCACGAATAAAGATATAACTGAACCTGAAGTACCTGTCAGATGTGCTTATCTTGTACAAATGATATGTTAACTGCTTTCCTAAAAGCAGTGAACAGTTTATGAAAACTAGAATGTCCCATTTTATTTAAGATTTATTTGGCAGGGACAGTACACATCAATCAACATTTTAGTTTACACTTCAATGTAAATGTGTCAGAGTTAGCCAACAGGCCAAGTTAGCCAAGAGGCTTAATTTATTTGGTATATTCAAGAGATGAATGTACTATATTGGGCTGGTCCAATAATCGACACAAAACAACAACCATAATTGTATGCTTTATGCAAGCTGGACCCACTTTGAACATCGCCTGAAGGCACAAAATAAGCATGTTTTACGTTTTCCATTTGCAGTAGCCGGCGTCATTATCTCTGAGACCAAATAATCCCATTCCTTTCGTTCTCCTTCCAACCTTATCTTTCAAAACCTCACCCTGCATACTCAAGTGTTCAGAGATGTGGTATGGATGGAATTAAAGCCAAAATAAGGAAATCCAAATGACAGTCAAAACATGAGCATTCCCCCTAAAGCTGAGCTGAGCTGGTTAGCATCTAGCTGTGTGATTATTAGGCCAAGAGTGCACCGGTAGGTCACACAGTCGCTTGGGGAGGACTACAGCAGCCTGTGCAGGTTCAATAAAGCAAGCGGGAAGACGCTAAAATACTTTAAATATGAGCTAAGCAGAGGTTTTTCTATTGCATGTCAACAATGGTCTTACTATCTCTATAAATAAAGTTAAGTATAAACTATAATTATAAAGTATCATTTTTGTGGTTTTCTGGGACAGAATGGAGAAGGATATAGTAAAGGGAAGTAATCCTGAACGGGTGAAACAGCCGTTTGCACATGTGCCACTTATCAGACAAGTTCAAAAGGTTAGGCAAATGGAGCAGAATAAAAATAGTTGGGAAGGAGATGGCATCTGTATTTGAGCTATCTGAGGTAACAGATCTCGACTGGGGTGATGGCAGGAGTGCACTGTCTCAATGTTGCGACAAGCAGGAGGAAGACAAAGCAGCCGAGTTGATACAGTGCTGCCGACATGACAACTCAGCATGATTATGGGATATATGAATTTAGCAGGATACAGGGGGCAGTGGGAGGGGGAAAGGGTAGGTTAGGAGAGCAGGAGAAAAAGGAGGGAGGGAGGCACAAAAGGAGGGGAGACACGAGGCAGTAACCCTGCGCTGACCCTGCCACCCCTCCCCTCACATTCTCTCTTACTCCTCTGAACGGCGTGAGAGTGAGTCACAGAAGCTGGAGTATGACCTACATTGTGTGAACATGCAAGAGTGTATCTACCATATGTGTATGCATGCAGACATGTGCGTGAGAGTGGGTATACTGTTCATGTGGATGAATCTAAGTGTAAGCTCCCCGCAGCTTCATCCCCTGGGCCCAGGTGCCTGGGGAAATGGTAGTGGTAGTGGCCAGTGTGCAGGGGACACTGACAACCATCGGCCCAATAATCCCTTAACCAGGTGGGTGGGAATTGGCCAGGAGTGCCCTGGGAAGGAGGGGTAGAAGGGCAGAGGGATGGATGAGAGAGAAGACGGTGGAGGGGTAGGGGGCACCGTGCTGCCAGGGTCAACCAAGGGACACGCGCGCTTCCATCACGGGTTCACCACCCCCTAACAACAGGGGCTGAGTGGACTGCTGGGCCACACAAACACACACGTACGTACTGGAGCTCCCAGATCTGGGATAAACATGCTTATGTCACAAAAAGGGACAGCACAGAGAGATCACACTGTCACCTGCAATGCATAACACAGAGAAAATATTTGCTTGTAAACACACTGACGTCACATTGGAAGCGTCACAAAAGGCCAGATCATAAGCCTACCTGCAACAAAATAAAATTCACACCATCTCCCAACTCCCACACTGATAACAGCTAGGGCTTTTTGGTCAGGGTCATGACCTAATGTTCTGAAGCCATAAAAAGCATCTCAGTCTGCCTGAATCCAGCTTGTGTGTGTCCTGTGTGTGTATGTACATGTGTGTCATCCCCTCTGGTGCAGAAGACTTCTCTGTGATACAGCAGCTGCCATTAGGGCACAGAATCGGGTCTGGAGGAATGTCTCTGTGGGTGTGTTTGTGCGTGTGTGTCTGTGTGTATATACCCTGAGTAAGAAGGCACCCATCAACCTTTCTCAGAAAATATCACAGCTTTGTCAGCTGTGTCGCTATTCCTCCAATTTCACTTAATATTCATTCAAAATACATCCGAAAACAAAACAAAAATACACAAAATTAACAAAAAACCTAAAAATAGTCTCATAATCTCATGAACTCTGAAATACAGTGGTTAAACATTAGGCTATTAAGGCATTGATCAAAACACTGGATCCGAGGTATGTGATGCCAGGTCTAAAATACTACAGCCAAACTGGTATACCCATGTTATATAGCAAGTGCCCTGAGAAAGTGGAGGAAGAACTTTGGAACGGGACACAGTTTGCTATTACGACCGACCTGTGGTCGAGCCGCACATCGAACCCATATAGGAGTCTGACGGTGCACTTTATCAACAATGACTGGAAGCTGAATAGCAAATGTCTATAGACGTCATATTTCCCGGAGGACCACACAGGAGAAATGATTGCCGAAGGCCTGAGGGAGGCCCTGCAGTCCTGGGGGTTAAAAGAGGAGCGACAAGTGTGCATGACAACAGACAATGGAGCAAACATTATCAAAGCACTGCAGCTAAATGAATGGACAAGACTTCAGAGTCTTACTTTCATTAGTAAGTTTGTTCATTGGTAAGTTCTATCCACATGCTTCTCCATGACAGCAAGCTTGTTTTGAAGAGCTTTGGATAACCTGTCCCTATGTCTCCTTGACAATACACTGTCTTGTCTTGAAATCTTATGGTCGTTTGGTAATACTACAGATGACGACATCACGTCATCTTATTCTACATCTCGCAAGCTTTCCAATGAGGGGGTCATGTGTCTTTGTACCTGTCGGCATTGCCTATATATACCCCTAAGAGAAGCAACTCACACTGCTTTTGGGGATTTTATGCATTACGCACAGTGGTTTTCAACTTTTGTGTTGCTTTGGGTGTTTTTCCACATTTACAGCAGAAAACTAAATAAAATATCCCATTTGATAATGAAACACAGATAAAACATACTCAGAATTTCAAACAATGTGAATGCGTCAGCTAGCTTGTCCCTTTACATGAGCTGATTGGGGGAGGGGGGCCGGTCAACGTAAACAACCAGCATTGTTGTCTCTTTAGCATCACCAGTATCGTTGAAACTAACAAACATGTACTGCAAAGTTGTTCTAAGTGCAAAAGAAAGATGATTACTTACTTGGATCAATATTAACTCCTCTGAATCTCTTCAAGAGCTTCTAAAACTGTGAACTTAATTCTCTGCTGTTTCTTCGACATTCTAAATGTGAAAAAACATGTGAGTTGCATCTCTTTACAAAGGGGTATTATATAGACGATGCCGACGGGTACAAAGACACATAACCCCTCATTGGAAAGCATAAATAAGATTGGAAAGCAAGAATAAGATGACGGTGATGTCGTCATCTGTAGTACTACCAAACTTGCCAAAAGCTGGCAAGACAAGACGGTGTATTGTCAAGGAGACATAGGGACAGGTTATCCAGAGCTCTCTACAAAACAAGCCTGCTGGCATGGAGAAGCATGTGGATAGACTCAAAATGAAAGTAAACAATATTTGTTGCTTTTGATGACAATTACATTGAAAATTGAAATAATGAGGCATAAATACAACATGTGCCACGTGGACACGTGGATGTGAAGTTAGGCTTTGCTGTGGGGTTGACACGAGTTGTGTAGCTTGGGCTATTGATTGCTTGCCATCATTTGAAAGTTGTCTAGTTTCATATCATGTCTGACACGGCGGCATGTGGATCATTTTTCCAGCTGCGTTGTAATGCTACTTCCTCTTCCATTCCAAGAGCTTTTATTTTGGAACTAAAACATTTGGATTATTGCCTATTAGTCATTGCTTGGACCAAAGACACTTGGTAGTGTTGTTTTGCTAGCGTTAGATCCCCGTCTTTTAGAAACGTACAAAAATGTGAAAAAAATAAATACAAATGCTGCAATAATTATCATTACGGCCCGTCGGGATCTGAGTGTTAAAGAAATTAAAGAATTAAGAAATCCCGCACACAGCACACCATTATGAAGTAATCCATATTTTGGATCATAGCACTCATGGATGAGGGATGTCACCAAGTCAAGTGTAAATGTACTCACTATACATTCCTTGATCCTTCTGACACAGCACTCCTCAGTTTTTGAGACAGAGTGAAAGTGACTGGGGTTTGTGGGCTGCTCTGTTTTTAGTGATCAACTTTGACCTTAGGTGTCTACTTGAATCAGTGCGGACGCGAGAGTCTGTCTGGCTGTGTGTATACAGTAGGTAGGTATGCACCCTGGGTACCTGTATAACCATAACTAGACATAACAGCCATGCGCCATTACTGATTAAATGCATGCAAAGCCTTCTTATCACACCATGCTTTGATGCATCAACACGGTTGGAATAAAAAAGATGAAGACAGACACACAGGAGAGAGGTATGAGGAAAGTACAAGGGAGAGGAGGAGGAGGGGGGATTGCAAGGAGTGCCAGAAAAGGAACACCCGGGGGTAAGAGAGGAAAGAAGAAAGGGGAATGAGAGAGACAAGCTGGAGGAGGACAGGAGGATGAGGAGAGGCTGTAGCCTAAATGACAGCCTCTCTCCCTCCCCCTTTCTCATTCTACCCCTTTTCCCTGCTCTGTTATTCCGCATCTCTCCTGCCCCCATCCCTCTCGCAATCTCTCTATTCTCCTGCTCCCTCGCCGACCTGCTCAGACAGGGGTGAAGAGTTCAGGTGCTTCAAAGGCTGCAGTGTGGAGACTGCATGTCATGTGGGAGCCACATCAGCCTTTACTGCAGACTCCACAGTCAGCTGCTGCTATAGTTGATCCTAGACCAGCTAGCTTTAAATAGCTCAGCCTCCCAACAGTCGCAAACTGCAGCTACATCTTACTCTAGACCAGCGTGCTTGATAAACAGCCCATAGGGAGCCAGATAGGCTCCTATAAACAGGTCCTAGACAAAACAATATGGATACAAGTGGCAGCTGCAGCTGATCCAAGGCTAGTGAGGATTTATCTTAAAAAGTCAAGACAAAAAGAAGACCAAGCACAGGTGAAGCCAATTGATTGCCTCTCAATAATTCAGTCAATCATTGCAGCACATAAACTTTGCCACCCAGGAAGCAGAAACATATAGCAAGGGGCGAAAGGAAGCTATAGGGAGTGAGTGAGAGAGAGACAGAGATGGACGCAGGCAGGGTGGGAGAAAGAGAGGTCATTGAGCGGGCACACTGAGGGGTCATGGCGAGGACAGAGCGCTGTAGAGCTTTAAATAAAGTGATACCGGCACAATGCCAGTGTTATGAATTAGAATGGTGAGTTGTTTGCTTACAGTATCATAGTTTGCTATAGGATGCAATAAGCTACATTACATAGATGCTAAATTCTGCTAATCTTTATGTCAAGAGCAGTCTTTACATTTCTAATGAGGCTATATATAACTTATGAGCATTACATTTATTAAGTACCTTTCCTGCTGTAATGCTCATGGGCAAGCAACATGGTGTATACATGTGAGGCCTTTCAGTCAAAAGCCCTGTTCTCTGAGCCCTATCCATCCATTCATTTTAATATCTCTATATATCACAAAGGGCCTGGCTCACTGTATAATTAGCAAGGTGGCGACCACTGTAGAAGGGAGTGGGCCTGTGAAATGTTCTAAGAGAGAGAAGGGCTATTCCTAAGGAATGAGTGAGTTTAGCCAGCACAGAGTGTGATTTCACACCTATAGTGAGGGTGGCTGGATGGTGAGTGGGTGGCACGGCTGTTATCCACACTCTGCCAGCCTGTCGGGGCACCACCTAGGGACATGTGCCCCCCTCCCCCTCCCTTCCTGTGACGCCATGTTCCCCTTGCCCTGCAACACCAGTGCCCATCTGCTGGTGCACGTTAGCCACTGGCGCCAGGGACTATTTAGCCTGGCATAATTAGCCCCCAGATACCAGCAGCCTGGTTTTAAACAGATGTGGGGGAGGAAGCACTAGCAAGGCGACCAACCAACATTTGATAAGGAAGAGAGGGAAAATGAGAGAAAAATGAAGAAGTGACCTAGTTAAAGGCATGATGCAACTCATGTTGTAGCACAATGATGACAATGTGGCAGTAATGATGACAACCCCACTTGCTCTGACTGTCTACTGCCATGGTCGAGGGAGCATGAGCTGCAGAAATTAAATTAGGCTATGTCTATTTGCTGTGCTGACAAGTAAGAATGAGGAAATAAGCTGTTTTTAATAGGCAAATAGTGGTGTTTTGAACAAAGAAAGTAATTAGCCTAAACTCCCCAATGCGATTTCTCTATTTAAGTGTCCTTACTGGGTTATTGTGTCCTGGGGTTGACCTTTAACAGGGGACAGAGACAGGTTACGATGTAGATGCCCTTGAACCTCATGACCGTAATCACACGTGACTGTAATGGCATTGACCTTTCTCTCTCCTTTCCTCCTCACCACCTCCTTTTCTCCTTCCCCTCCCTATAGGGTCATATGAGGGTCCACTCTTGTCAAGGCTGTCACTCCAGACAGCCCTTTCCATCTACCTCCCCCACTGTTGCCATGGCAATGGACGGCACTGTGCTCTAAGGACTGTGTGAGAGGGCAGAGGGAGCCAGTGGACGGACAAACGCTGCAGCATCTTTCCCTAACCCAGGTCAACCTTGCACTTGCAGAGCTAGTCTATGTGATGGGGGGATAAACGCTGGCCATGCTGCTTGTGGACCAAATAGACTAGCAAGATAACATTAGTGCAGGGGGTGGAAACTGTGAAAAGGAAGGGGAGAGAGAGAGAGAGTTAGGGGCGACGAAACAAAGAACAAAGGCGGGGGCAGTACAGTGGAGTAATTATACACTAACCACATCATTCTCTCTATTCTCTCCCTCTCTGTTTTACACACACACATATGCGCGCGCACACACAAGCACAAATATATCATAATTGCTTTCTCTGTTGTTTATAAGTACTAATCATGTCATATTTGTCTTTCTGAAACATGCACCCAAAAGCACATGCACACAGGGAAACGTGACCTGGGGGCAGGCAGTGAAGCATCACACGTGTAGTACCACAGAGCTCCCAGCCAGCATGACTCACTCTGAACACCAGTCGACCCAGGGAGAACAATGACAACCGGTGTGTGAGGTGTCTGTCAAGCACGCACACACTGGCACAGGATGAAGCGCTACGGATGAAGCGATGCCCCACTGCGCCACCCTCAGATTGCCATTCGCTTCATGTTTTCAACACTCATGGATGCATGTACGCATGCACGATGGCCCACACATATTGCACAAGCTATTAATTTGTTGGCTACACAATTTCAACATACTAACCCCAATGTCCAATTCCAAAACAGGCTGTAATTACTTTTGTAAGAAGAAAGAAAAAATATATATATTGGGGCTGTACATAATTTCTGGTCTAGAGATCAAATAATGTTTGAACATTGTTTTTGTAATTTATCATGTAGAAAAATATACATATAGTATGTATAAATTGCAATTGCAATTGTTTAGGTAGGAAAAAACTACGATTTTGTCTGCATATCATGTAGTTGTAGCTGCTAGCTCTATTGGTACATATTGATACATACTTGAGCAATAACACTCTTGATTGCCTGAGAGACACACTCCAGCAGCTCACAGTGGACAAACACCCGTCTATAACACACTTGAACTGGACCTGACACTAAGTAGTGTTTTTGGATGGAGGCTAAAATAAGCAGCTACTTTTTATTAGTAGTGACACAAAGTGTACAATAATTGAAAATCAACAATAACATTTACATAGTGCCCAGTACAATGGTGTACACAACATGCTGCAAAACAAACAACCGGGTGAAATTTGAGCCCCTGCCTGAAGACGTGTTACCGACCTGCTTGCTGATCTCAAACCAGAAGCCGCGAAGGCTAATTCATTGCCGTATGGGAAGATGTCAGACTGGTCCCTGTTGGGCACACAGGTTTAGACAGGGTGCTTCTCAAAAATCTTTTGTTTCATCGCCCACCGTGGAACAGGGGACAAGACCGGGTTGGGTTTTAAGTGCAATGTAGTGAGCAGATAGACCTTGTGCCAATCGATGGCATTGTTCTGGAGAGGGACTTCAGAAGAGAGAGAAGACTATTGACTCCACAACATTAAAAAAAGAACTGACCCTCAGTGTACCACCTTTCCTTCACTAAAACGTACAATGGAGAGAGCCACAGATGCAGAAAGGGATGGAGAGAAAATGGAGGCTTGAGACAAGTGACCTGTATATCGTCACAAAGGACACAAAGGCTTTGCAGCCAAAATATGGAACAGAGACGTCAGAGAAACGAAGACTATTTCACCAGATGAGCTTTTTCCGCACAGGTACCCTTTGCTCACCTTTGAGAAGCACTCAATTTTAGCTTGGTGAGGTGTGCCATAGTAGAAAACAACAGAATCCTTTTATGGTGGCTAATAGTATAACCTTTGGCCTATAGCTAGCTCCTATTGGCTGATCTGAAGCCCCAAGAGACCACCAGCAAAACAAATATCGATAAAACAGTGCATGGCCTAAACTTATACATTCTCTTGTAAAACCGATTCTGCAAAGTGGTGATCATGATTTTACATATTTGTTTAATATTTAATAAAAAAAACACCATGGATTCAATGTTTTTATTCTGAGGGATTATAATATTGTGATGGGGCAGATTTGTTGGTGGATTGTTAATACATAAACCAATCTGTGGAGCTAATTTCTGTTTATTTTTGCCACCATGCACACACAGCCACCAACACACCCTACCTGAAAGCTTAATCAGCAGCTCAGAGGCCACCTTAACGTTGATATCCTGGCTCAACAAGCTGTTCTTGGCCATGGGGCTTCCCTCCCTTGGTTTGAGGGGCCCTAGGCGCTCTGTGGCTCCTGTTGGCCCATCCTGGCAGAAGGCAGCAGGGAAGCTTGGCTGGCCCTGGCTCTGGGACTGGGAGGCAGGTCTGGGACTCAAGGCTTCCTCTGCCTTGGGCTCCTCCTTCAGGTGGAATGGGGACTTCAGTGCCTCCCTCTGGTTGGCCGCTGAGGCCAGAAAGACAGAAAAGAGGTTAGAGGGATGGAAAGAGGAAGTAATAAAGAGTAGAGGAATGAGGGGAGCAGGACACACACACAGAGAGAGATTGAGTGAGTGACAAAGTGTGTTGACTCAAACACTTTTGAGAAAAGTTTGGTCTAACCAGTGTTTGATTAACTCTTGTTGATTACTTTAAACCAGCAATAACAGGCATGATGGAGACCATGCAGAGGCTCTAGGTTATTTATATCGCAGCATCTGCTCTGAAGAACTGTAGGGCAACAGGTTTCTAAAGTTTGCATGCACCATATCGTCACAGATTGCCATGTATACTAGTGGTGTTTCAGCTTGTGATAATCACCCATAACAAACACATGTATTGTGCCAGTAATTGACAAATAAAACATAGCTAAATGAGCCATGAGAACAACATTTGACAAAAGGAAATTCGTTTTTATGCCACCAAATATATTTGTAAAATCTTTGATTTGAAATAACCTTACAGCTACAAGCCCACTTCTCTAACCTCTGGACTGCCTAACACCCAAAATTGATACACAAAAATGCACATTAATATGTAACATGGCAAGTGGTCAGCAGTGGGTTGAAGCCTGTCTTCACAGTCAAGTTGCACTGTCCAATTGTACCAAAGGGCACTGTGAGCCAACACAGATGGTGGGACCCCACCATGCCTGAGTCTTTCTCCCTCCAGGTCTGCAGGGCATTCACCACGATCTCCCCCTTCCTCTCCTTCCTCTTTTCTCTATCACACTGGCTCTGTCCTACTCATTTCTGCACACTTTATTCTCAGCTCCATTCCACTTATGATTGGCTTCCTCGTCTCTTCTTTCCATCCGTCTCAATCCTCTTCAAACATAAGGACATGAATTAATTTCTGTACTCCTGTAGAGCGCGATAGCAATCAGCTGAAGTCTTATCTGCCATCTCTGCAGTACATAGCCTAGGTTAGGGAGTGAAGTGTCACATGGATCCCTCTGCTCCAAAGTCATCTTCAAGAGAAACTGGGCCACATCTAATCCGCCTTAGATGAATAATTAATAATTAGACATGGAGCAACTTCCGATAGCCGCCAAGACAAGAACAGCGGGGCCAGCGCCTCTCTTTGTGTCTCTCACCACTTCCCACTACACTTCTAATATCACTAGAAAGGAGGGGGGAATGTACACAAGCTTTAGCATATGTGGTTACAATTTAAAAAATAGGCAAAAACATTTAGAAGTTGTAGAAATCAACAAATTGTCCTATATATTATACATTTGTCTGCAAAGTCACTTGATTTTTCAGTTTCATGTAAGGCTTTCAGATTTTGCCCTCCCTGCCTGATAACTATAGCAGTCTGTGAGAACTGTAGGCAGGGTCATTTGACATTCTTGTAACCTAAGAGCAACTGGAATGTCTCCAAATAAATTATATCTAATATATAACAGTGGTGTTTTCATTCCTTAATTTGTTATTCACCAAACAACAACAAACATTTGAAAATAACAGCCTTTTTTTTGTGGTAATATGAAGAAATTAACCCTAAATTAAATTCTCGTAGGGTTTGGCTGTGGCTGGTAAGTTTGTCCTGTCTGCTTTACCAGCCAATTCAGCCGGTCAATTTCCAGAACATTTCTGGAAATTTACCACGGGAAGTTACGCTCGGGAATGTTGACCTTTTTATTTTTGTTATTTTGTTTTACAAAAGTCACTATCTGTCGTGTGGAGACATTTCACCCAAGCCAATGTAAAAGGAAAGGCTGTGTACATTTGAAAATACTGTGCAAAGACCTATGTCAAGAATGCCACAAAGATGCAGCAGCATATAGTGAAGTGTCCAAAGTTTCATCAGGGCTCAAAACAAGCAACCCCAGACAAGAGTTCCTCTGCTTCCATTCAAAGTGAAAATGACTCAGCTGCAGCATCAGACATCCCCTCAACAGCTCCTGGTCAATGGACTCATGGACGATTGTAGCTAGAGAATAGCTGATGAATGTTTTGCTCGAGCAGTGTATGCAACTGGCTCACCTCTGTTGCTCACAGCGAATGAGATTTCTGAATGTTCTTCGCCCAGCATACACACCTCCCACCAGACATGCTTTATCTACTCATTTGCTGGATGGAGAGTTCAACAGAGTGCAAGCAAAGGTCAAGGAAACCATTGACAAAGCAGACTGCATTTTCAGTCTCTGATGGCTGGTCGTATGTCCGGGGACAAGGAATTATCAACTACATCGTCTCCATCCCTCGACCACTATTCTATAAGAGCACAGTTAGCCTAGGTCAAAAACACGTTAGCTAGCTAGCTATCGTTAACGTTACTTACCTCTCTGAAAGTTGCCCTCACTGTCCCTGTGGTTTGGGTTGCTTGTTTTTAGGACATTTGTGTCGAATAAAGCATTGAGGCTGGGGTGCTGGTGATGCAGGAGTCTACACCGACCAACACTTCTACTGACCAGTACCCCATTCCTGGCAGAAAATACTGTCGTCCTCCCTCTCATCTCCATGGCATGAATGACGTCATGTCTTTTTTTTTGAAGCACACCCTGCAAGAGATGGCCATATCCCAGTCTGCAGACATTGAAAGTACCATCAAGAGAATCCTGCTGGATGATGTGTTTTGGGAAAGATTGACTAGCAGCCTGAGAATCCTCAAACCCAGACAAAAGGTGATGATG
>OMOT01035929.1:0-17976 GCA_900312575.1 Acanthochaenus luetkenii
GAGACGCTTCTACATGCTGCTCTCTGTTCGATAACCCACTGTTCAATTTTCATCTGTGTCTGTGCTCAAACAGGCGCGAGTTAATGACATCCGGTCATTTTTCAAAGTAAAAGGTTGACAGTCACGCCGGGAGCGGGGGTCCTGTCGGATCACCCTCAGAGCCACGGTACCGGGCCGGTAACGGTGACAAACTGTCTCGCTCTCGTAATGTCCGTCTGTCTCGCTGTTTTTTGTTTACTTTTGCGTGCTCTTTTCCGGCCTCCGGAGGACTTCCGCCTTCCGGTGGACTGTAACCTGTAAAATCCATAGATTTAGGAATTCCCCTAGTGGCCGTTAGCTGTAAAAATCCATAGATTAGCCGCACCGTTATATAAGCCTCAGGGTCGAAAAATGGGGGAAAAGGCGCGGCTTATAGTCCGAAAAGTACTGTACAAATGTTTTCATACTTATACTTTTAAAAATACGGTTTGACCTGGATGGGTTTTGAAGGCCAATATCAATATTTTGGGATTAAAGCTGCAGATAGCCGATATTTTGTGCCAATATTCAATATTTTAAAACTGACAATTTTCATGCCAAAAATGTTTGTATTCAGTGTTTCCCCCAGAATTTAATTCTTGGCAGGGTGGAAAATATGGTGGCCGATGGGTGCTTCTTTTTGTGTCACTTTTAGCACACCAACGAGAACAAATTGGATTCTGCTGATGTATAAAATACCAAACCCGGTTCCGCTTATTTTTGAAATAAAAATGTTCTGTTGCATTTGTTTTCATGGTTTGCATGTGTTTTTTAATTTGCTTTGCGTTTCCTGTTACTGTATTTGCTTTGGCATTCTGCAGCGCGTTTCCATTGTATTTGCTTTGGATTTTGTATGTGGTTTTGAATTTGCATCATTTCTGAAATTGCTGCATATTTTCTCTTGATACAATTGCTTTGGGCCCTTGTAGTGCATTTGCACCCATCAGCCATCGTATTTTCCACCCTGCCAAGAATACAATTCTGGGGGAAACACTGAATATTTAATTTGTTTGTCTTTAAAATGGTCAGTTTAAAAAATATTGAATATTGGCACAAAATGTTTATGTACAGAAAATGTCTACATTTACAGGCTAGACCAAAAAAGTCACCTTTTTATAAAATATATTAAATGTACAGATTTGGATAACATGTGCACAGAATGTATAGATTTGGATTATGTGCATTACTATCGGTTCACCTTAGCAAAACTCCATGTACAGAAACAATGTGCACGATGCATGTACATTTGTTACCTGTTCTCATTATCAGAACACATCAAGCTTATTATCGTAAATAGGGTTACAAATTCTAGGGAATTTCCTTGATCGATAGTCGCCAAAGTTAATGAACAACTAATCGATCAATCGATAACGATACACCAAAAAATGTCTTATGAATATTGCTTATTAGAAAATACAAAATGAATTTTCTTTTTTTCAAACAAAGCTTTATTGAAACATTAGATAAATACATCTGTTTCATGGCATAACACAAACATAATTATGAACGCTGTTTTGTTTACGTATGATATTTTAATAAGGCTCGGGAAATTTCACCCGCTCTTCCGAGGCGAATCAGTGACTAACACGATCGTCTGACATAACGTTACAAAAAATAAGATGAGCCTTAATTAACATTTGCTAAATGATTACGAAATAGATCAATAAAGACAAATAACGTTTTTGAAAACAAAGCTATAATAAATTCCCTCCTGAAATGAGAAAGCTGCGACAAACTACGACAGACAAAAAAAATGTAAGAATGTATGATTTATTGTTGGTGTTACACAATACCTATTGCAAACACACAAAACACCTGTTGTGAACTTTACAAAAAAATACCACCCCTACCAAACCTGCTAAAACTATAACTGAAACTAAATAAAAACCAAGTGTTTAAAAAACAAAAAAAAGGAAGAAAATAATTATTTTTACCAAAGCCACACAGAAAACTAAAACTAAACTGAAATTGAAACGGAAACGTATATAAAAAGTGACAAATCTACAACTGGAAGTAACAAACTACAAAATATGTAGAGAATGAACTGAATATCCAAACTGGTGTATGGATTAGTCGAAGGGCACAGGAATGGAAAACCGCAGTCCAGGCTGGTTCATACGGACATTTGTCTTCTGATTGAAATGTAGCAAGCGTTGTGCTTTTTCACTTTGGTGTTGTCATTGTGAAACAATGTTTTGCGCCCCTGTTTACAGCTGACCCCCTGGTTGGAAGCATCGCCACACAATACACAACAAACAGACCAGAACACGACAGGATAGCCAAACAGTGGACCAAACGCTACGCCACATAATCACCATAGGAGCTGCTGGTTGGACGACTCGGGGAAGTGGGGCGTCGGATTTTGGGGTTTGTGTCCCAATGTAGGGTGCCGGGGCAGGTGGATTTTTATCTTGGAATTGAAGTCTTAACTCCTGACATTTTGTGTGTTTTTTTTTTAAAGTTATCTTGAGCCCAACTATAATCACATTTGGCGTTTTTTTTTTCTTTTAATTTTAGCTTGTGCTTGAAGATGGAAATGAATGACACACTTTAACTGCTAGATGAAATGGTGTCACGGCATGATTCCCAGTCAAGTATGTTGGTTTACATTTTCACATGTATTATAAGTTCCAGTCGGTGTACGCTTCCCCCTCCAAAGTCCTGGTATTTGAAAAGGTGTTTTACACATGTAGACATGTTGTCTAGATATTGTTTGTGGTTTATTTGTTATGTACTGATGAAAATCTGTTATGTTTCTCCCCTATAAATTAAATATGACCAACTGAAGCATCCTGATGTGATATATCTTTGTTGGTTTAATTTTTTGATAATCATTTATCTGGCTTATTATGGAAGGACACGGATATCAAAAAGAGGTTTTATATCAAGAGGCTACATTTTATTCAGTGCATCTTAAGACGGAGTCCTTAGCATATATCACATTATTACAGAGCAGAGAATAATAAATGGACCAAACTTAATTTAGGGGTAGCATGATTAAATAACTTACTGTATATCAGTAAAGGGCGTCGGCCTCAAATTAAGTCTTGCTCTCATTATGACTCCGATTCTGTTCTACAAGCAGCACATTGAATTGTATTGAAACACAAAGGACACATTAAAACAGTAGTTTGCTCTTCACATTGTTTAATATTTTCTTACTCGAAAGTCAAGGAATGTGATTTGTTAAAGTGACAAAAAATAAATTAGTTACAAAAATAAATATTTTCTCTAACACTGACACTTCTAATGTTAGATCGGCTTATAGCTACAAGTTTTAACAAGTAGCTTATTGGATTACAGGCTAGACCACACACAAGTGCAACTAACACCAGACATACAGTATGAAATCATACATCACAAGTCAAGGTAGTACCATAAACATTATTGCTGCCAGGCCACACTTCAGATAATAATCTGCCTGTCACATCGAAGACTAGCTGAGTCCGGCCAGAGGACAGGGAAATATAATGCTGCATTCACGTCACATGGGAAAGATATGGTAGACATAAGCTTCCAATTAGAAAACAGTTTGTCAGCTTTAAAATACTACTTGGGAACTTGAGGGTTTAGCGCTAAGCCCCGATTTGTACTCATTTAGAGTGAAACGACTGACAACAGAAGTCATTTTGCACAACTCGAAATGGTCATCCGCAAGATCTTTGTTGCTCAGCGCTCACGGCTGTGGTGTTTCTGCACTACACTTCCTACAGATCACCTGTCAATCAACGTGTCCAGTACTGTGACGTCTTTCTCCTTGGGTTTTCTGTTGAAGTTTGAGTTTCTGTAGGTGGCGCTCTTTTCTTTGTCTGTTCAGCCATGGTGGCTATCGCTGCTCATGCTAACTACCCAGTTCTTCTATTTATTACAAACAAACCAGAAATGTAAAACATCACTTCCTGTGCGCCAGAGGACAGGAAGTGCCAATGTAAACAGAACAAATGTAAAAGCTTTCATGAACTGGATATAGACTGAATCACTGTTGTGTTCGATCAGTCAGCGACAGTGTAGCAAAAAAGACATTTATTAATATGAAAATGTCAGATTATTACTTTGAAATACCATGCCAGAACATAACTACTAGCTGATTTTTGATTTGTCGTTGACACTGCAATGTTTGGTTTGTTGCAAAACATGAACTCACGTGTATCATGTATCACTAAATGTAAACGTCTAACTGAGTGCATGTCTGTTAAGTGTGAAAAAGCTGATCAGGAGCTGTGCTCAGAACTTAAACCATGGCGTCTTGACGCTTCAAACGGGTTAGAGTGGCGTCAACACTTCCATGTCATTCTGATGGTTATTCCCATGTAACCCAAATGCAGCATAATGGTAAAGGGAACAGACGAGGTGTGGGGGTGTCTTCAGAGTTTCAGATGTCACTGGATGGGGTGCCCTTGCTCTTGCGTCCAGGCAGAGGAAAGGCGGATTTGCTCTGAGGCTGTGTGAGGCGGCTGGTTAGTGTGGTGAAGGGTTCGATGAGGGAGTTCCGGTCGGTGACACTCACCTCCCACAGCTTCACCTTCTCACCTCGCGCCCACTGCTGTGCCGCCTCCTGGTCCACCTGGCGATGCTCCCGCAGGTCCGTCTTATTCCCCAGCACTATGACCGTCACCTGACACACAACAGACACCCGTGAGCTTCGGATCATCTATATCCAATTATCAGTTATATGTTGCACATTCTTACGATTTTGGCGATTGTATATAGGATGCTATAAGTTAGCCCCGGTGTGTGCTGTTCTTTCATGTATGGAGAGAACGCCACGCCAAAATACAGAACATTACGAAAAAATTCTTAAGAGTTGAATGTTTCCTTGCTTTTCGGCAAACATGCGTACCTTGTAAAATGTGACGTGGGACAATTTATAAATCCGTCTTCTGGTAAATTCAGCATATATATTCCATCACAGGCAGCTCTTATTTCAATAAGATTTCAACTTTTAGAATTGAAATAAAAATGGCAAAAACTGAATCTGCACCTTTTACTGGCCAGACATGTATAAATGGGTGCATAAGCCCAAAAACGCAATACAGCCTAGAGGCAAGGGGAGCTCATGGGTAACTTAACCAACCACACCTCTTTTTTATCTCTGGACTTGTCTATTTCCTTCTTCAGAATGTCCACCTTCTTGAAAGACTCCAAGCTGTCGATGCTGTAGACGAGTACGAAGCCGTCTGCCACTGAGTAGTAGTGCTTGGGGAGGTCTAGTCCGTCATGGAGGCCCTTGGTATCATAGAGCCTCAGTTGTTCCTTCACGCTGCGGTCGGTTTCCACTGAAGCCACATACACATCCTCTTGGGTCTCACTGGATTCAGAACCTGAAAAACACCGGTCACATTAAATTAAGACAAAATACAAACAACCACCATTATAAACTAAAGAAAAGCATGAATGTATTTATTTTTGACCTCAAATGACCCTAATTTCATATAACTTCAGTCAATTTGATAATACTTACCAGTGTTTCCCCTAGAATGTTATTCTCATCAGGGTGGAAAAGCCTCTGAAACAGCACTTAGACCATCATGGGACACTAAAACTCTCCATTGAGACCCAGACTAATGACATTATATTCAGGTTAACAGCTCCTTAAGGCAGAGTGACCCCCCCCTTACTTATTCAGTGGTAGGGTGAACTCTGCCACTTCCTATAATGTATACTGTGAATATAACTCGGGCTCATGTCAGCCTAAAAAGGTGGGGGAAATGAAAAGTGGGTGAGTTTAACCTCCATTACATCTTTGCTGCATCCACAGCCCTCTGGAGCCATCGACTTACCAACAGTGTGACTGCCGTACAGCAACTGTTCAAGGATGGCAGTTTTCCCAACCGCTGCCTGGCCGCACACCACAACTTTACAGCCTTTTCCCATTTCAAGCCTACAAAGCATGGAAATAAAACCTTGTGTGGTTCATCGTTTCGTCTGGCATGAGTGAGCGATGCTACGCATTAACATCTACGTGAGCTAACGTTATAGTAAAACAGCTAAAAGCAACTCTGTAACTAACGTTGGCTATAACGTTAAGTAACGTTAAGTGTTATGTTTAGCTAACGTTAGCTAACAGGCTGCGTAATGTCACTTCTATACCAACAACAGTCTAAATACGTTAAATACCAGTACATTAGTACAAAATGTCGTTAATACTCCTTACTTAAATAATGTAACCTTATATCAAGTTTTCAACGGTAGTATCACAACCCGAGCATCCATTCTTTGATTGCGATTTGACAAGAGCTATCCCTTCATTGCGCATGCGGGCCCGGAAGAGCTCATTGCTCATAATGATGCCGATGTTCATTTAATGTAATTATAATTGTAAGACTTTTCTATGTGATAGAACTAACGATCAAACAATGAAATTATTATTACAATGTGGAAAAACGATACAATCGACACGCCTTTCACTAGCATTCTACATGTATGCAGTTGTGTCGTTCAAAAGAACGAATCGTTTGTGTGAACGAACTGAATTGAATCACTTACTGAAAAGTGAACGGATCCGCAGCTAGAGTGCAGGGATACTGCGCGAGTGACGTGATTCGTCCCCTGCAAACCAGTTCTGCAGTGATTCGTTCAGCGACAGCACTTCCGCATGAACCATCTGAGTGAGTCGGACTACGCAGCACGCAGTCGGAGCTCCACCCAAGCACTGAACGATTCGGTGAACGACTCTTTTTTGATGAACTGATTCGAGTCACTGAAATGAACTGTTTTGCTCATCACGAGTGAGATTTTCATGTTGTTGTAAGAAAAGTGCCGCGCGCGCTGAAAGCAACACACAACAGTGCGGCGGGAGAGAATGAGCCAATCACAGTCTGTCTTCAATCATGTAAGGAAATGATCTTGTGCGAGCGGATGTGTTTAGAAGAGCCTGCACGCTGTGCTCAGACTGAGAGTCTTGCTATATTTTAAACGTGAGGTTTGTTTGGGGAGCGTGAGCGTCATTTGACGCGGGGCATCGCGCTGCTTCCCGCTTGCGTCCGCCTGATGAGAGTATCACTGAGCAACACGTAACAATAAACATTTTGATTCAATTTATTTTGTTTGATACTGTTTTAAAGTTATGTAGGTTACGAAATTATTTAGATCCATTTTAGCTTAGTCAAACACACCACTTGACAACTGACAACCCCGTTATAATGCAACGATAATGAGCAGAGTATCATCCCATAATATGATCCAAACATAAATGAATTTAATAAAGTAGGAAGTGTGTGTTTCATGAAACGGCCACAAAAGTAAACTGTATAACGCCAAGCAGCGGGTGTAGTACTACGTTTCCCATGAGCACGCCAAAGGAAATGCGTCACTGACGTTTTCATAAGGCATGCTGGGTACATTGCGTCTTTCTTTCCGGCTGGTACGCCATCATGTAAGCGAGTATTTCTGTACTTTTGTACAAATCACAATCCATTAAAATCAGCTGTAATACTCTCTCATCTGTTTGTGTGATCCAGTACGCTGTTTAGGGACTTACTGGTTGACGATACGCTGTAGTTATGTTTTGGTCTGTAGTGTTTGAAACGGCGATTAGAGCCCCAGTTTAACGGGTGCCGAGGGGCTGTCGGTCCTGTAGCCATTAATGCTGCTGGCCAGAACAGGGGAGTCACCGTGGTAACGTCTCTGTATTTGTAATGCTCATTAGGAGAGTATTAGCGTTTTGTTCTTTGGAGTACCGTTTAGGTTATTTTGTTATCTGTAGTAATGCATGTAGATTGTTAGCCTAGTGGGGGCGACGGGCGACTCGGCCAACGTTACCATGCTAGCTCCGATTTCCAGTCTGCTTCCAAACAAGCATGGGGAATCACTGTCCCGTAGGTTTGTAAGGCATCGTTACATGTCAATCCTTTGGGTCGACATGCTGCATAGTTAATGTACATTAACGTTACCTGATATTTCGATCGGTTGTAACGTTAGTGATTGATAGCATGTTGCTAACATGTTGCTGTTAAGCTGGAAGCGACTAACGTTATATGGGATATATTATACTTTTGGTTAATATACTGTAATGTATGTGCTTGTGGCATTGAGATCATCTTAAGGTTTTCTTGTCAACCAAACTACTACAGCACCTGATCTTACTCGGTAATGGCGCTCTGTCAGGAGGAACACATCTGTGAAACCACTGCTGAAGCACGCTGTCAAATAATGCGTCTCAGTCCTGCCGTCTGTTATTTCACCTAACTGCTAATGCTGGCTGCATGTGGTCCAACTATAGTTAAGAGAGCTGCAGCGCTGACTTGATCTGTTTATAACTTAATCTTGTTAGATAAAATCTTAAAGATGCATCTTGATTGTGGATAGATGTAGAAATAGATGTTTGTGTAGTAAATGATGTGTATGTAGTAGTGTAGTATATGATGCAATGTAAAGCGCCTTGAGACATGCTTGTATAAAAAGGCTATATAAATAAACATGATTGATTGACATTTTAGATCTGTAGCTTGTATCAAAGATGTGGTGGCTTATAAGATGGATGTTGTCTTTTCCTCAGATAAATCAAGATGGGAGCATATAAGTATATGCAGGAGTTATGGCGCAAGAAGCAGTCTGATGTGATGCGCTTCCTGCTCCGTGTCCGTTGCTGGCAGTACCGCCAGTTGTCCAACCTCCACCGAGCTCCAAGACCCACCAGACCTGACAAGGCCCGCAGACTGGGCTACAAGGCCAAGCAGGGTGAGTGTTCTATGGTTATGCCTTAACGCAAATGTTTTCATGTCTTGAGTGACTGTTTTAATGAAGAGTTTGTGTCCCATGAGTAGGGATGGGTATCGTTAGGATTGTATCGATACTGCTTATCGGTTCGGTTTTTTTTTAACAATTATTATCCTTCGTCATCCTTCCTGTAGCTACTAGCGTGAAGGGACTTAGGGCTTGGCTGGGACCGGCAGTGGTAGAGGGAGGAGGAGGGGTGGGCTGGGACATGGTGGCTGCAGTCTCAGCCTGACAATCTACTAAAAGTTGTCAAGTCTTTCAAATATATTTGTAGCTAAGCAATTATATTTTATTAGCCTATTCGTAATAATTCGTTATTAGCCTAGCTAAATCCGTATCTATGGCTCATACGGCTTACCTGCCATTTATTTGGATCTTAGTAATGTTAGATCCGGACCCAAGAGTAGTGCATCAAGTGTCTGTCAGATGGTAGACACGAACACGAGTATGCTATCATTGTCTGAACTTAGTGTTTTATCTGTGATTCAAAAAGGCTACGTCATCTACCGTATCCGTGTGCGCCGTGGAGGCCGTAAACGCCCCGTTCCCAAGGGTGCTACCTATGGCAAGCCAGTGCACCACGGTGTCAACCAGATCAAGTTTGCCCGCAGTCTGCAGTCCACTGCTGAGGTACGTTCATCTCGATGTTGCAGGCTGTTGTTTCTAGGTCAGAAGACGTTTGGTGGGAGTTGGCTAGTGACCGACTGGTAATTCAATAAGGAGCAATTTGTTGAAGTTGGTGGCCCTACTGTTCCCTTCCAAAAAGGTTGTGCGTGAAATTACATATTCAACAATGTTTGTTGCTGCAACTGAAACTTCTAAAATGTGGAGAACTTGTATGAATTGGGGATTTTTTTAGGGCAAGTATATATTTAGGAGATAAATTAGTCATAGAATTAATAGACTTTTTTAATTTATTTTGTTATAGATATAAATCAAGTCATTTGTGAAATTATATCCACTTAATAAGTGGAATAAAGATGTACCTCTATCTTGGACCTTTCTCATTAACAAGTCAGTGGTTTTGATTACTGGTCCTGGTCCTGCTCGTTTACTACCCTACCTGGTAGTTAGATTCACCTGGTGTCCCACGTGTAAATCGATTAGACCAGCAGTGCTCTGGGTCCTGAGGACCAGGATTTAAAAACCACTGAACTACATGAAACTTAATTGTTATCAATGTTCCCAGAATGACAGGTGAACCTTATATTTCCATCTTGGTGAATATCAGTTCAATCATAATGACTGCTTTCCCAGTGAGCTTAGTTGTCATGTCCATTAAGGCTACAGAGATGCAAAAGTACTCAAATCAGATCAATTGAGGTCAACACTTTTATAGTGTGGGGGTTGTATACATGGGTTTGTAAATACGCTCTGAGAGCGCCGGGGTAGTTGGAAATTCAAAGCACTCAGAGCATCCCCGTTCTAAAATTAAGAGCACTGTGCTCTGGGAGCACTCAGAGTGCACACTGGGTGCTCTGACTGAAAAGCCGGTTTATCCGAGCGTCTGAGCCAATGAACAAATGACGGAGGAAATCATTGCAAAATGCGATGGTTGCAGCTTGATTGGTACTCTAGCCAATATTATTCAACACGCATCTACGTGTAACACAACATTTCATCTTCATCATCTTCGCTGTCAATAATATTGTCCACAACTGCTGTAAAATTGTTGTCCGCCAGAGAAATGATGGTAATGTTATTGTTGGTGTCCGCCATGTTTACAGTTTGTAACAACTTTTAACTGACCGTTCGTAAATTAACTGATTTCAGAGCGCTCTGACGTGGAAATCAGAAAAGATTTTCAGAGCGTATTTACGAATGCACCCATGGTCTTAACAGCAATAATGAATTGCTTAAATTGTATCTGTAGTTTTAGACCAAAGAACTGCAAGTTGACTAAACACATTTGAAATAATCCCTCTGCATGCAGGAGTAACACTTCATGAAATGCATCCAAAATAATAAATTGTGATTGAATGACTAATACATTTTCCAGATTTTCTGATGCAAATTAACAGCAGCCCAAGTAAATGCTTAAGATTCATGTCAGCCAGCATAGAACCATGGCAATGTAGGTTTACTAAGTTTGAATGTGGTAGAGCAGTGTTTCCCAACCCTGGTCCTCAGGGCACAGAGCACTGCTGGTTTTCATTTCAGCCATCTAGTCAGGGAAGGATTTTCACCTGGGACGCCAGGTGAATGCAATTAACTACCTGGTAGGAGAGAGAACCAGCAGTGCTCTGTGCCCCGAGGACCAGGGTTGGGAAACACTGTGGTAGAGCACTGAAAGTGTGCTGGTGAACTACAACAACCATAATTAATTGCACCTGTGATGCTGTGCATGGTGTTGTTTAGTCAGTTGGTGCTGCTTTTAGTGTCAGAATAAAGACGCAGCCTGTTGCGCACATGTTGAGGAAACTCATTTGTAATTATCCTGTTAGATTTGCTTAACAAAACTAGTGATTATCAAATGGGATGTCAGCTAATGTTAAAACCTCATAATTGAGTAAGATACTTTAGTGCCCAAAATAAAGCCTACATGGATATGTAGAGTTCCTATGTGCCTGGAAAAAGTTTTTTATTTGACAAAAATAAAATACGTCTTTTCATTACAAACAAGTGTTTGATTGAAAAGCTTGAATGAAAATTTAAATATAGCACCCAAATCCATCAATGTGCCTCTACTCTCTCCGTCCTATTAACACTTAACATTCTTTTTTTAGAACATGTTGCCCTGGTGTACATTGTTCTACAGGGTTGATGGGAATTGTTTAATTGTATTGTACCTCTGCCAAGGCTGAGATTGAGTTTTTATTTATTTTGTTTAAATCCTTCTAGGAGCGTGCTGGCCGTCACTGCGGAGCCCTGCGGGTGCTGAACTCCTACTGGGTGGGTGAGGACTCCACCTACAAGTTCTTCGAGGTGATTCTGGTCGACATCTTCCACAAGGCTATCAGACGTAACCCAGACACCCAATGGATCACAAAGGCTGTGCACAAGCACAGAGAGATGCGTGGCCTGACGTCTGCAGGAAAGAAGAGCCGCGGCCTGGGCAAGGGCCACAAGTTCCACCTGACCATCGGAGGCTCCCGCCGTGCAGCCTGGAGGAGACGCAACACCCTGCAGCTGCACCGCTACCGCTAGGGAGCGAAACACATGTCTGTACATTTAAACTAATAAACACCCCTTTTTATGGTGACAACCTCTTGTCTGTCGTCAATCTATAAAGACTAATCTGTCTGTATTCAGTCATTAACATTACGATTGGTAACGGTGCCATAAATATAAGATGGTTCCATGTTTGGGCCTGAAGTATTTCTATTTGTGCCACTTGGCTGGTGTCCGATCAGTGAATTTGTACCACAGATTAATAAATGAAACTTCTAAAAGCATTTAAGACCCTTTACTGAGTTCAAAATGCAGACTTGCTACATTGAATATGAGCCATTGGTATTAAAGCCAATGTCAGACTGAATTTGCACCACAGCCTCTTAGACTGAATGGAGCAACGGCAACTAAAATATTAAGTTTTGGTTTTTGTCCATGTTTTATCTGAAATCTAAAGATTAGATCTGGGTTTTGTAGGGTTTAAAAAATAATTTCACACTGGTAGGACAACTTGACTAAAGACCCCTCCTTAGGGGCAGCAAGTGAAAATCAGTCCGGATGGATTATAACATGCATAGGTAGGGCTAAGATTTCAGAATAACACGAGAGACAGAATTGAGTCAATTTACTGAATTTCTCCATTCAAAACATGACCACAGGCATTTGATATGGCATTAATTTGAATCAGTATGTGACTATTACACATCAAACTGGCGGTTTTTCAGTGTAACTTGCAGATGAAAAGATTTTCCGTTGCCTTGCTATTTTAATTTAATAGAACGTGTTCTCCACAGACTGCAAACGGAACCCTTTAAAGTTTTAAGGGTTCCGTTTGAATTTCCCCTAGGGGATCAATAAAGTGAAATCTAATCAAATCTCAATGCATCTTTATGGGAATTGTGTGTGTTGGGGGGGTTTGAGATATCAAACCAGCCACTCTTGATTTTAACAGGCGATAAAACACAAAATGTAGAATTCTGGATTGGAAATAAACACAGTATAACACCATCAGTTTGGAAAAAATTGTCACCTGAAAATGTAATACATTCCCAATAATATAAGGTATTACATTATCAGTAAAATATTACTACAATATCAGTCAGGGTTCACCTGAAATGGGTTTTGAAGATCAATACTGCTGTATTTTGACTGAAGCTACCAATAGACAATACTTTGTGCCGATATCAATATCTTAACATTTTACAGTTTTCATGCCAAATGCCCAGAATTTTATTCTTGGAAGGGTGGAAAAGTCTGAAATTGGATCTGGACCATTGAAACCCAGGGTAATGATAATGATAATAATAATTATTTCATAGTATACGATATTTGTGCATGAATATGTAATCAATCAAACTGCATCATATCCATCATATCAGAGATGGATGACAATGACTGGTCGATATCCGATTACCCTAATGGAAAAAACTATGGCTGGAAAACAAGTCACTCAAATGCATAATTACTGTCTGAGCTCTGCACAGTAACACCACTGAATGGTTCCGTTATTTCGTAGTGTTTGTATCTTACTAGATAACTTTGCAAACACACAACAATTTGGCAGTGGACACTATTTAAACAAGACACCTACCAGTGGAGCCGGTTCTAGGCCTTTACAGCCTTTCTCCCCCCACACTTCCATCTGATAACACACTTAGCAAACTGACATGGAGATGCTTCACTCGTCTCGCATCACAAAACAGTGGTTGAGAGTTGGCTGATGTTCCACACAAAGATGCAGCGCAAGCCATCTCCCAGGGCAGACTCAATCCCAGCTCCTATTTCCTTGGCTACAGCCCTGAAACCTTTGAGGAGCAAGTAGTCCCACGCTGCACTATCCAGTTCTCCATTGTCTTTTTTGGGGGGGAACTTTATTCGTCAGGTCAAGGGTGACTGCTGCCCTCAGCCTAATGTGTGTATAGCCAATAGAGCTCTAATGTGGGAGTAATGTGACTGTAGTTCTCACTCCACCCTTCTATGCTCTCAGTCACCTCATGTTGACCCTTACCTGTACAGAACAGCGCAGGGAAACACTATTCTGTTTTTAAATTAAAATATTCAACATTCAATTATTTATTGCCTTGTCAACAAGGTTGATAGGGATTTGCCTCAGCACAACATGATAGACCATGCACAAAATACATTAAAAAAAACAATAAATAAAATGTTAAAGGCCTAAAACATGGAATAAGAACCCGTACACAGTTTAAATCCTAAAGTGCTCTACCTCTATAAAGTACAGATGTGTCAGAGAGTTCAGAAGCCGGATAGCTTCATAATATGATGTTATTAGATTCAGTATTTGTTCACATATGATAAAATAATAATAATAATAATTTCAACATTATGTGTTAGTAAAAATCTGAGTGAAAAGTATGAAAAAAAAATACAACATATTATGAGGGTGTACACAATAACAGCAGTAGAACATAATATGAGATATGTAAACAATGATGATGATATCAAGATATATGAACGATATAACACGTTAGGAGCATGTGAGGAAGTAGTCTACTAAAGCCAGAAGCTGGACGGCTTATAACACACCAATAATGGATGAAACGCCAACTTTGTGGACTCATCCAATGTCTGAACTTCAACATACAACTGAACATTGTATTTCAGAAGTGCTAGAAAATGTAGCCTGATTCTAATACATTCCCTTTGATACTGTCAAAGAGTCAGCCTTTCCATCTTTTCCAATTTGTTCTCCACGACCAGAGGGCAGGACAAACGCTTGTCTTGTTTCTGGCTATGGGAGAGTAGTGAACGTTCACTAATACAGGATAGACTTGAAGGATTGGAATAACATATTGCAAAGGTGGAATTCAGTGGTATTCCCTCTCCCCAAAATGTAGAACTAGCCCCATTTGATGTTAAAGGCCAATCTAAAGTATTTTATATTTAATTTACTTGGTGGTGTTTAATCATTTGAGTGTTAATGTTGCACTCAGACTGTAAGCTGAACTCTTGGTTCAAAGAACATCTTAATTGTGTGTTTTAGATGTGCATGGGTGTCAATTGGATATGGCATGGTATGGCACTTCTGTTTGGCATTAAGTGAGTCCTACAGTGATCTTGTAGATTTGATCATCTGAGAGAAAAGATTAAGTCATACTTGCCATAAACCATTTGGAAACCATATCCAAAGCGATCCCATCAGTGAGCATTCAGGACAAAGTTCCCAGTAAACTGATTATTTTGGTGAGCTGCACCTAGTAATTTATCACACTGACCAAATAATATTTTGGTCACATTGTCCCCAGAAATGTAGCCAATATAAACGTGTTTGGAAGTTTTGGTGGCAAATTCGATTCCATATTAGAAGTTATGGACTTTGCTTAGGATTGAGTGAATTGACGCGCATGTGTTTGTTAATGTTACCGAATTTAAGCACCAATTTCCCTCAAGGTTTAGCACTTTTTGTTTCACGTGTCAAAATCATCAAAGCAAAACAGTTTAGTTTAAAGTGATAAGTGTACTGGTAGAACGACCTCAGTTCTCTGGGCTCCTCCACAGGAGTGCATGGATGGTTCACCATAGCCAGTCACCACCGTTAACTTTTACTAAAAATCCAAACGTCTAAAAGTATGAACAAAAATAGACAGCAAATCAGCTAATATATCATTGTATCCAGGATCATACTTTTCAGTTGCTAAATTCCCGCTCTCTCACTATGTAACGCCAGTGGTGACTGCTGATCTCCAGGGCAGATAATGTTGGAGGTCACAAGAGGCACAAATGGTAGCAAGTCAAACGGCACTTCCCCTGATATTTTAGGGAGGTCTGAGTACATCCTCCCCATGGGAAGAAAACCTGCCTTTAAAAGCTCATTTCTGATCATATATGAGAGGAATGTAATGTCAACTGTGTCATGTTTCATCCTCAGCTTCATTGGCGGCCCTGAAAGCCCTGGGTTGCAGTATCTCCCTAACAATACGAATGCAGGCAGGCCATACACTTGCAACAGAAATCTTATTCTGCTCTCTCGTCATTAAAGTTGTCATTGTTGTGGCCGTCCCATGCTTCCATAAGCCGGTGTAGGGCCATTTGCAAGTTGTACAGTGAGCCGTGTTTATTGCCTGCCATGCTGCTGACCTGAAATGATAACGTTAGTGTCTGGATGGCAGCACTCTGCTTCCACACACACCATGCCTTTGCTGACATGCCACTGGTTGACTTCTATCAGTGTAAATACAGCCTACTAAAATAAACACTGGCTAAAAACAATAAAGTGTTTGGCTATATAATGAAGAGTTTAAACTTTAAAGACCAACGAAGACCTTCTGACTTCTGTTAAAATGAGAGTTCTCTAAATATGCAAATGTATGTTGCCAACATTGAATAAAGAGGCCAAACGTAACAATACTTGTTTCTTATGTTTATCTCTGCCTACAGAACAGAATGTTGAACTCAGATCAGATTGAAAGAAACATTTAGGCTACAGCCTCAACGACGCCTTGTATTCTTTCCTAAAATATATGGACATTTGTTTGCAAGAGAACATGGGAATAATGCATCAGTAAAAAGTCATCTGATATGCTAGGCTACTTCCACACCACTCGCCACAGATAAATAACTCCAAATGGAAGTTCTATACACAACCAACTATTTCATCACTAGGGCACTTTCAGTAAAGAAGTATGACAGAATGACATGGTATGGATTACAGCATTAAGAGGGTGTGCAAAATAGCAGCAGTAGTAGTAGCAGTAAGCTTACCGAGACCAATCAACTATTTATACAATATTTGCGCTATGAGAATATGCCCAGAAATATTTAATATGTGCAGTATGAAAGAAGTGAAGTCCTTTGAGGCATGCTTGTGATAAAGGACTGTATAAATAAATTACCTTGAACTCGTGAAAATGTATCTTAAAATAAATTAGATTCGATTTGATGGGACATTAATTATCAATGTGGGGAAATTGGACAATATCAATATATATGCAATATATAGCAAATGAGAGGAAATAGGAATATGAGAACATTATTATTCACCTCCAACACATGCAATGTGTCTTCCAAATAAATTTCTGCCAGTGTTTACTTGATCTTTGCTCTCCATCGTAATACCCAAAACTACAAGATCCAATTTGGACCCACTTAGATCAAAGTATGGCAAGTGCCACGCCTTCTCATACCCACGGGCTTCGTCTTCAGTCCGTTGTCTCTGCTCACTGACGGGTTGAAGTATGTCAGTGGGTTACATTGACGCCAGTGCAGAGCTCTAGGGGGAGGAGTCGGTGAACTGGGTCACATGGTTGCACACTGACGCTCGCCACTCGAACACCGCCGCTGCAAACCCAGTCAGCTACAGCGCCGGAGTTGCGTCACTTTCTAACATTTTCCTGCACCATCTCTACGCGTTATTTCGATATATAGCGCAGTTGCACCGAAAGCTGACCGTTCTACGGGGGAAGCGACCGCCATCTTCGAGGACGGAAAACGGCCCGCTCGGTGTCGTTGATCCCCGTTAACGAAACGCACTGGTTAGACTGGGTTTGGTATGTTGAAGTGATTTCCTGTGAACGGGTGTCTTCGCCTGTCGTTTGACAACCGAGCACAGCGTTCACGTCGTGCTGTAGCCTAACCGCAAGCTCGTCGGGCGAAGTCTTAGATGCTGAACTCCAAGACACTGAGGCGGAAGGAGGAAACCCCGAAAGTAATTGGACATGGAGTCGACCAAAGCCGGTGAGCGTTTCAACACTGATTCAGTGTACAGATAGTCTGCTGCCATGTGTTGGGAGTCCAATCCTGCCACTGGGTTCAAACCAACTCAACGTTTTGTGATGTGAAAGTAGCACGACCTGTCATTCTGACGGCACGTGGACTACTTGTTTTATATTCTGAGTTATGTTACGTTACGTTAAACGTTTAAATGTGTACCGGGTGTAACTGCTACTTGAAGCCGGGTGAGGCGTGTCACTGGTGCTGTTGTTATTTCCGACCCAGTTTGCTCCTGCAGCGCCGCAGTCGACTCTCCTCACATGGCCCGGCCAGCCTAGCCATGTGCACCTGTGTTTACGCTCCCCGTGCGTTGCCGCCGATTGGCCGAGAGGCGCCGTGACGTCCGCATTGCATAATTTGTCCTCTCTAGCTGGCGTGGGGCGTCGCCGCGGATACACG
>OMOT01035933.1:1207-12981 GCA_900312575.1 Acanthochaenus luetkenii
GTGGGCAACGATGGGGAAACTTGAAGGGGCGTGATTGGGAGGAACGGCCTCCCTGATCTAAACCCGAGTGGTGTGCTAGTCATGGATTGTCCATAACGAACACCATGTTCATGCATAAGGATGCTCATAAGTGTACATGGTACCAGAACACCCTAGGCCGAAGGTCGATGATCGATTTTGTTATCGTATCATCTGACCTGAGGTCCCATGTTGGGGGCATCGAACCAGAGTGATCAGTGTTCAAGGCCTCCATTGCTGAACCTGCGGCTGGGATCTGTGGTCTAAAGGTCTTAGGGTACCTCAAGGGGCAGTAACCTTTGAACGTCCTGGTGGACACCAGTTGTCAGGGAAGCTGTCCGACTGAAGAAGGAGGCCTTCCGGGATGTTATCCGGGGGACTCCGGAGGCAGTTGCAAGGTACCGACGGGCCCAGAGGACGGAAGCCTCAGCCGTGGCAGAGGCGAAGCAGTGGGTGTGGGAGAAGTTCGGAAAAGCCATGGGGAAGGACTATAGGTCGGCACCAAAGCACTTCTGGAAAACCGTCCGGCACCTCAGGAGGGGAAAGCGGGGAACCATCCAAGCTGTGTACAGCAAGGAGGGGACGCTGCTGACCTCAACTGGGGATGTAATCGGGCAGTGGAAGGAACACTTTGAAGAACTCCTGAACCCGACTAACCCACCCTCTATGGTAGAGGCAGAGCTGGAGGATGATGGGGGATCAGCATTGATTTCCCTGGCGGAAGTCACAAAGGTAGTTAAATAACTCCATAGCAGCAAAGCTCCAGAGACTGATGAGATATGTTTAGAAATGCTGAAGGCTCTGTGTGTTGAGGGGCTGTCATGGATGACACGTCTTTTCAACATTGTGTGTAAGTCCGGGACAGTGCCAAAGGACTGGCAGACCGGGGTGGTGGTTCCCCTGTTCAAAAAGGGGAACCAGAGGGTGTGTGCCAATTACAGAGGTATCACATTAGTCAGCCTCCCAGGGAAAGTCTACTCCAAGGTGCTGGAAAGGAGGGTCCGACCGATAGTCAAACTTAAGATTGAAGAGGGACAATGCGGATTCCGTCCTGGCCGCAGAACAACGGACCAGCTGTTTACTATCGCAAGGATCCTGGGAGTATGCCTATACAGTCTACATGTGTTTGTAGAAGGCCTATGACCAGGTTCCCAGGGAGGTTTTGTGGGAGGTGCTGCGGGAGTATGGGGTGAGGGGGTCACTACTCAGGGCTATCCAATCTCTGTACTCCCAAAGCGAAAGCTGTATCCGGGTTCTCGGCAGTAAGTCAAACTCATTCCCAGTGGGGGTTGGCCTCCACCAGGGCTGCGCCTTGTCCTGTAATCCTATTTGTGATATTCATGGCCAGGACCTCGAGGCGTAGTCATGGAGGGGAGGGATTGCAGTTCAGTGGGCAGCGGATTGCATCGTTGCTTTTTGCAGATGAAGAGGTCCTGATGGCATCATCGATCTGTGACCTTCAGCACTCACTGGATCCGTTCACAGCTGAGTGTGAAGCTGGTGGGATGAGAGTCAGCACCACTATATTTGATGCCATGGTTCTCAGCAGGAAACCGGTGGATTGCCTACTCCGAGTAGGGAATAAGTCCTTACCCACAAGTGAAGGAGTTCAAGTATCTCTGGTCTTGTTCGCGAGTGAGGCGACAATGAAGCGTGAGATGGGCCGGAGAATCGGAGCAGCGGGAGCGGTATTGCGCTCGCTTTACCTCACCGTTGTGACGAAAAGAGAGCTGGGCAAGAAGCTAAAGCTCTCGATCTACCGGTCAATCTTTGTTCCTACTTTCACCTATGGACATGAGGGGTGGGTCATGACCGAAAGTACGAGATTCCGTATACAAGCGGCCAAAATGGGTTTTCTCCGGAGGGTGGCTGGAATCTCCCTTAGGGATAAGGTGAGAAGCTCAGTCATCTGTGAGAGACTCGGAGTAGATCCTTTGCATCGAAAGGAGCCAGTTGAGGTGGTTCGGGCATCTGGTAAGGATGCCACCTGGTTGCCTCCCTAGGGAGGTTTTCCATGCGCGTCCAGCTGGGAGGAGACCGCAGGGAAGACCGAGGATCCCCCAGTCAAAGCTGGTTAATTTGGCCAGGGAAAGGGAAGTTTGGGGCCCCCTGCTGGATTTTCTACCTCCGCGACCTGACTTAAGCGGTTGAAGATGGATGGATGGATGGATGGATAATACAAGTAAATGTATAAGGTAACAATAAAAATGCCAAATTATAGATTGAATTCTTCTTTTGGCAGCTTGGTGTAAGCTGACAAACCATTTGACTCCCTGTCTTTTATTTTGATTTACAATGAAATTGGGGGGAGGATTGGTCTCCTTCATTTGTTAGTTTGTTCGTCCACCCGTCAAGCCGTCAAGCCCAATATCACCCCTATCAGATTTTGACAAAACTTTTGTGTTACAACATTGTTTGTTTATTTGTCCATGTCTCTGACTGGATTGGACTTTGACTTAACTTGGGGAAATTATGCATCTCACCACTGCACTCCAGCATATGTAGTATACACAAACTATGATTTAGGATTTAATACATTTACATCACTTGCATGTAAGTTCAATTTGATCACATAATTCACAGATTCTCACCTGAAATGTGTACTAATGTCCCAAAATAGCAGCAGAGCTGTCTGTTAGGGCAATATTGATCCTGGAGGAAGATTAATCCTCCTGGGGGAAAGATTACTCTGATGATGCGTTTTTCTAAGAGAACTAGCTTGCCTTTTGACCAGAGATGATCACGTCCATGCAGTCTTAAGAACAATTATATATATATATATATATAATCAGAATATGAGAGAGGGGGGGAGAGGGAGAGGTGGAGAGAGACATATTTAATGAACACCTACAATTCAGTAACTATCATAATTAGTAACAAATGACAGACATGTATTTGAATAAATGCCAAAATCCAAATGAATAACCAGTCAGCAAACTGTGAAAATGACAAATTCCTGTTGAAATGTTAATTATTTTTCAAATCGAGCCACTTGTATCATTTTGTAGGATCATCTATTTCTATGTTCAATGTAATGTACATAATGCTCTTTAAATTGAAGTATGTTTTGTACTGTCACTTTGTATGGGAGGTCTTGTTGTCCTTGTACCGTGTGTGTCAGGATGTATGCTGTCAGTATGTCTCTGCGCCTCCCTGTGTCACTGAGACATATGGTCTCATGAGACATGTATTGTGCTAAAGTGACTCTGATGCTGATTTTGAGAGTAATTAAAATTAATTGAACATAAATTGAAAGAGTTTGGGGCGGCAGTAGCGGTGGTTGTTGTGGGTGTGTGTGCTGGGTGACAACCCAGCCATGTACAGACCCACTATAATGAGTTGGAACAGGCTATCAGTGGGTGTGGTGTGAAAGTGCTGAGCAGGGGAAGTGAAGGTGAGCCCCACAGGACTCGTTTGAGAGGAACGTGGTGCTGAGACCAGCTCAGAAGCCACACAAGGAATCACAATTACACATAATTACAGCTTGAAAACTGTGGGCAAATGGGCTCTTTATCGGCCTATATTGGTTCAGCACTCCTCTGTGCCTCTAATTGCTACTGTCCTACTTCTGCATACTGCAATTGCCATATGTTGTTCAGGTATGCACAAAGCATACTGAACTGGACAGCTTTGAAATGTGTTCCATTTGTGAACAATTGAAGCAGAGATTGTTTTCAAAATCTGTGCTATTCATACAGGGGGCATATATAGCAGGCCCAACCACTGCATCACATATATATATATAAACCATCTAGTCCTAAAACATTTGTGTTGGCGCGTCTCCCTCAGAACAAGCTATGCAATATTCCTTTTTTCAGAAGCTTTTCCTGAAATCCATTTGTACAGAGCAGATTTAGATGGTGTACAACTGGTAGAATCACTCTTCCAGAGTTAGGGGTCCATTCCCTTTGTGGCTCAATGAGTAGAGTGTGGCAATAATTCTGCCATGGTTAAGGGTTTGATTCCCACTGGGACTATCCATGCTAAAACATGTCCACTCATGCATACTTATATAACTATGAGGCACTTTAGATTAAGCCAACCACCAACTGACATATGTTGCCACGGGTACAGCAGTGGAAAGAATAATGTGTGTGTGTGTGGGGGTGGGGGGTGGGGTCTGCATGTGCAAGTCAGCACTACTCACCCTATTGAATGACAGGAAACTCCAGGGATCTTTGCACTTGTCATGTACTGTACCAGCCATTACTTTTCCTCCCTTTCCTGCTAAAGGGGCCTTTAGTCTGTCATTTACTCCCTGCTTCCTTATACATTTTTTAACAATGAATCCACGTAAATCATGAAGGAGTGATGTAGAGGGCCGGGAGGAAATTGGTTAATTCATTATTTTTAAGCATTGGGAAAATTGATTGTGTGTTTGTGCGCACACACACACACAGGCAGTGCAGGCAAGCATTAAAACCTGTTGTCATAGGAAAATTAATGTTATTATGCAGATGACAATCTCCCTACAAGCATTCAGGGCAAACTCTGCCAGAGTGCACCACTTTCCTGCCGTGCACACACCAGTAGAAAGCAAAAGGCATTTTGAAGTGATCCAACCTTACTGGCACTCTACTGAGTGTCCAAAAGGTGTTTCTCTTACTGTCTCCCCATGCACAACACTGCTGCTAAAAACAATACAGCACAATATGCAATACAGAACACCCCCAATAAAAAACTATAAAATACTAAGAATATACAGTATAACATTTGACATTTGAATTGACAAGGGGATTGAATAAATCCATTAAAAAGTGACAGGTTGCCACACACTTAATCACTCATAGGATGGCTTGTTTCATTTTTGTAAAAATAAAAATTCTAAATATATTGTGGCATACTCGGGGGTGGAATCAGTGTCCACGTGACCGTAGATTCCCGAAGGACCATCCACACACAGACTGACAGAGCACAGCACTTTATTCACTGTCTCGGTTACGGGCAATGTCATTTACGGGATCGTCGTTCCAGGTCCTCTTCCAGGAAAGATGTCTTCCAGGTCCCTGCAGCGCGTTTCCACCTGTGAGCGGTCCTGTTTCTCCCGCTCCAGGTCCTCCTGCAGCCCTGCGATCCGCGCCTCCTGCTCCCCGGCAAGCTGTCTCGTCTCCTCCCTGACCGATGCCAGCTCCTGGGTGAGGGTGCACACCTGCCCGTGCTGCACCTCCAGCTGGGCGGTGAGCCGCAGTTTCTCCCGACCATGTTCCGCCACGGTCTGGAGACTTTATTCACTGTCTCTGGGAGAAAATGGGTTAGTCTGTTACGGGCAATGTCATTTAAGTGGTCGTCGTTGTCCAGTCCAGGGGTCGGTACACAGGGGAGGCTCTCGTACAATCCGGGGGTCCAGACAGGAGAAGGGTTCTCACATGGGTCGATGCCAAACAGGGCTCTCAGACACTCAGTCATCCATGTTCTTGGCAGTCTCTTTCCACTCCTCCTCTCACCCTCCCCGTGGGTCGCACCCCTTCCTCTGCTTTCTCTCCCTCTATTCAAAGCCTGCCGCCCCATGCTATGATTGGCCCTGCCTGCTATCTCTAATCAGGCGCTGATTGGGGCGGACGGCCGTCTCTGGGCTCTAGCGCCCCTGCAGGAAACGGCACGCACCGCCCCTCCTTCACCTTTCCCCTGCTAAAGTCTCTCCCTCTGCCACAATATGTAAAAAGAAGTCAAGACTGAATAAGTGTTCATATGAGTGATTGTCTAGTAATTGACCAGCTCACTTTGAATCTCCCGATGGCAAATTCTAGTTGCGCAACCTGACTAGGCAACAATTTAAGGCCGTATCATAACAGTAGCTGATGCAGTAAAAGGAACACGGCTTGTAGAATATTGAGCTATCTAATTTCTCTGAGTTTTTAAAATAGTGTTGACCTCCCGAGACCCTCCCATTATCAGCAAGTCCTACCAGCTTAATCAAGGTGCAGTTAAAGGGATAGTTCACCAAGAGAGCACGAGATCATTGCTCAAGGTTGATTGAGATAAACATGTTAAAAACTATTACTGCTGTAATTTGGGAAATAATTCACTCCTCTGCTGAAGCGTTCCCTACAAGGAATTTAAGAGCAGTTTCACGTCTGATAATCCGCTTCTAGTCCGCTTCCTTGGTTCGCACCAGATGCGAGAATGATACATTGTTTTGTTTTTCAGCTGGTTTGGTTCCCTTTTACACCTAGTCGTTTGCTCTGGTCCGAATCAGTTGATGAATTGGGGAAGCGAACAAAAATGCAGCCGCACAAGCCACGTGAGAACGTTCATGTCACTCATTGGTCAGATGTAGTATGCTCGCATGATGAGAAATGCCAAAAATGCGCAGCGCTTTCTGCAGTTGGGCAGAAAGGTGGTGAGGCCGGATCACGTTCTCACCACAAACGTACTGCACCAAAGTTTGTTTGGAAGCATACAGAGACCACCTGTTCAACAAGGTCTCTGTCCGCTTGCTTGGTCCGCTTTTGGTGCGCACCGAGTACGATTGCTCTGTTCTCACCTGCCCAAAAGAACCGTGCCGGGGGGAAAATGCACTACGATGCGATTCAAGCGGACTAAACGAGGCAGGTGAGAAAGCAGCCTTAGAGGTGTGTAGCAAGTGTCATTAGGACGTGTGTCTCCTTTTCAAGAGATCTGGATTAGATTACTTAATTTAATTTCTCTTATTTTTTCTTATCCACTTTGTCAATATTGAACTTCTTGCTTTTCTTATTCATCAAACATTTTTCTCTGGTCTACCCCTGTAATTGTTTTCCTTGTTTCTAATGTCACCCTGACCCATTTGCTCTCTTCACAGCAAAATCCAATATTTCCAGATCTCTGCCTCAGCCTCTGTAAATATCTTTCCATAAAAATATGATTTTTTTGTCTCTGTGTAAATGTAGGGCTTGTAATCAGATTGACTATATTAGTACATCTAGACTGAATTAAAGCCTCCTGTCAAATAAACTCAAATCAAGAAGTCAGAGCTACAGTAAACAATTTGCTCACATTTCCATGCAGTGGATGCAGAACTCAGAGACAATATTCCTATTGAACATAGATTTAGCATTATGCATGCAGCAGGGTTGAATGTATAATGTGCGTGCCTTTGTTCTGATCTGAGGAGTTGGTGACATAAATCCTTCTGTCGCTAGTTGGATGAAAATGTAAATCTCTGACCCCTTTGCATATCATTTCTAATTGTCTTGAAACAGCTCTGCCTTTTAGATGAATCTTTATCAGATAGATAGCATGGCCTTTTGATTTCATAACCCTCTGTCAGATCCAAAACGGTCAGAATGATCACACTACACTACGGACTCAAACAGACTTCACCAAGACCACTTCACCAATACATCCACTGTAGATCATCCAGTGCAAAAGTCAGAGCCATGACAGAGTATGAAACCCCACTGGCTAAAACTGGGCATAAAATAACATTTTGGGAAACAGAGATTTAAAAGAAATGAGCTTCATAAAACTAAATATTTCAAAGGAAGCTAAAATATGTGCTTCCAAAACTAACTGAAATAACTGAAAACACGGAATTCCCTCAATTTTAGTATTGTGGCCATTGCCATTCTTTGAGGAAAGAAAGACTAATAATAATCTTGTAAAGAATGGCCCCATATTCACTGTTAGAATATAATACAAGTATTTACAATAAAAAACTAATCTCATCAAGAAATACCTCATATCACACTCTCCCCATGTCTTCATCCACTACTCGCTCCAATGTGTTTCTTGCTCCTCAGCTCTTATTTGCCACACTCTCTTACTGTTCATGATCAGTCAATGTTCACAGGGATATTTTCAGGGCACCTTGGCTCTGACCCTTGCAGTCCTTACTATTCATTACTTGTAACGTTGATGATGTAAAAATCTAAGCTTTTTTCTGTTTGGTTTAATTAAATGCCTAAAATGTACATGTAAATGCAAAATTATGTGGCCATCAGTGTGTACAGTATATACAATAGTCATTACCAAAACAAAACTACCCCTAAAAAACTCAATACAAACTAAACTAACACTGATTACTTGTGAGAAATAAAAAATAAACCAAAAATAGCACACCCTTTGTCAAACCTGAGACTAAACTGTAATGGAAGCCAAATTTGAGAATAAGCTAAATATAAATACTAATGGAAGTCATAACATTATAACAACCTCTGGTCTTCCTCTTGAGACCAGGCTGGGTACAGGCTTCCAGGTCTCCTGTAGGGAGGTGCCCATCTCATCACTTTTGCAGTGCTCAAGCAGGGGGAGCTGGGAAATCTAATATTCTGCTTCATGGTCATGGAGCTGACTAGGCCACTGCTCGTGGTTTGGCAGTCTTTAATTGCATCAGGGAAAACCATGTAATGTACATTTTACTACCTAACTCCATCTCATCGAGCGTAATGTATATAGTAGTGTAGGCAGGTGGGGAAGTCAGTGCAGCTACAGCTGTCAAGCATCACTGCAAGGTGTGAGAGATTGGAGCACCGGATTCCCACAGGTATGGAGATCTCACATACAGGGCTGCATGCCTTATTGCATAGCCTCTCTCAAACTGTGCCCCTGAAAAATGAATACTGCATTGGTGTACAGTAAGTAATAATTCAGGCAGCGTTTTAATATACAAAGCTGGATAGCATTATAGCAACAGCTACGTTGTTTGTATATGTAAATTACTACAGCATTTGTAGGTAAATAATATCTAAAGCATTCAATGTTAAAGTACAACTGTGTGTATTGGTTCCACTCTGTTTGTGCCCGAATGCATGAATGCATTTAGCAGTGTTCATGTGAAATATATTATGTTTCAGTATATTCCATTGAATAACAGCTGTGCTCTCCTCACCATTTCACAGAATACACAGTAAGTGTAAAAAGGTAAAAAGGATGGACATCCATTTATGGGCCATGGTCAAGTGTTGCTTTGGATTTATTTTTTACTCTTGTACTTTGAACTATTCATTGAGGTCTAGCGCGCATTTAGAAAAAGGAAAAAAAGTGGTGGGGTGGAAGAAATAAATAGTTATTTTAACATCCAGTAAAAGCGTGGTTGGTGATTCTGGGGTGCCCAGGTTAAGAGACAGGGTCAAGATCATTGGGACATATTTCCCCACTTGTGTTATGCACTGTGTTAGGAAGGTGTAGCAGGCCTGGCCTGAGAGGCACATGGGGTCAAAAGAGGCTGGAAGCACGGCTGTGGTGGTCAAAAACAAAAGTCTTTATTAAGTACGAGGGACAGAGAAATGGGAGCAAACGAAACCGATCCAATGCATATGCACTCAAATTAACTTTACTGCTGTGTATGATAGCGCCACTGTTTACTTTAGACTACTATAGAGAAAACCTACTCTTGTTGTTGATTGTCATTGCTGTCGCTTATTGTTGAATGTAAGTACAGTGTGAGTCAAATTCCTGTGTAAAAGCATGTTTGGCCAGTAAACCCGATTCTGATTCTGTATTTGACATTCAAACCAGTTTGCGAATAATCCAAGTAATCACTTTTTTTTTTTTAATTGTATAACTGTAAATTCATTACTTTGGGGTTATTTTTCAGTAAGTCTACATTCAAATTACCTTTTTATTATAATCTTGTCTCATATAATCCGATGGGTTGATATACAGCACCAGAAATACATATCTGTGTGGGCCCACCTTAGTGTTACTCATTACTTGTGATCAGGGTATCCAAATAGTGTTATGTCCAACATTCATGTAAATGTAACCTAAAAATAAATAGAAAGAAAAAACAAATGTAAGAAAAGATTTTGACCCTGTTTTGAGTGTTGAGTGTTATTTTAGCATTTTAAAAGTGATAACCTGCCAATAGATTTGTTCTGTAGACATGTTTTGTTTGGCTGTATAAGACACCATTATAAAAATATCTGTCTTTGAACAGTGATGGTCACTTTATCAGACTTTTTAATAGTACTGTCAGTTCATCAGTGCTATCTGATTTTACTTTAATGTTAATTTGTCAGATTACTTTCGATCCCTTACAATGGGGGATCAAATGTAATATTGGACAAATTAACTTACACTTCAATAAAGTAGTCATATTTAATACTTGGTCACAGTCTGCACTTTACCTCATAGTTATTGTTTCATTTCAAGTCCAATGTGCTGTTAGAATTGTCTCAAAAATCCACAAATGAATGCAAGCGATTCCACACGTGCCAGCTGATGCTTTACATGAGTCAGCGACACGAGCAGCTTGGATAGTTTGGTGCTTCCTGGTTTTTTGAGTTTGTTTGCTGGCAATTTTGAAAAATGTGTAACTTGTAAATTCTCAGAACTGGATGTGTAATGTGTTTTTAACTCCATAACTTGCGCTGTTTATATCTCGCTTACCTGTGACCCAAAAATCCCGCACCGTACCGCATTGCAAGACATAAACAACACCAACAAAAAAGGATGAGTTAGAGGTCACTCAACTTTATGTCTGAAGAAATCGCTACTATAGCAAAACAACAGAAAACTATATATATTTCATGAGAGAGATCAGTTTGCTGAAAAAACAGAACATGGAAAAGGAGGATGATTTCTCTCCTGGAGGGCCGAGTAGCTGACCTGAAGCAGTACTCGCGCATAAACCATCTGATCGTCAGCGGGTTGGAGACCATATATCGGTCGTACGCTGGGTTCACCGCGGCTGCTGGCCTTGAGCCATTCGAGTCGGAGCTACTGCAGTTGCTTTCTTTGGCAGCAAAGACGTGGTTATTGACTGCAGGGACATCGAGGCGTGTCACAGTCACACTCAAGACACACAAGAGTGAGAATCCTGCAATAATTATTCGCTTTGTGAACAGAAAGCATCAAATTGCACTGCTCAGGCAGGGCAGAAAACTGAAAGGATACAATGTAACACCTGACAAAGAAGTACGCGGACATGGCGAAACAGGCTCGGATGTTAATAAGATAGAACAAGTTACGGTCAACGTGGATGACAAACGTACGGTGTTAATTAAACTGAATGGATCACCAGAGGAGGAGAAAATGATGGTCATTAAGGACATTACTGAATTGGACAAATTCCACTGATGCCTGCCTCCCTGTGTACACTACACACAATTAGTGACACTGTCTGTGGACTGTGATGCGGCTGAAGGACACTTGTAATGCATGTGATGTAACCACAGCATGTATGCATTTGAACATAATATTGACCCTGACACCTACACAAGACTTTACTAGCAGAAGTTGATATGCAAATTTTAACAAAATTAATGATTTATCTGTGTCAAAACAACATTCAATCATCACATCACATCATATACTACACTACACACAAACACATCTATTTGCATGTCTTTGCAGTTCGGTGGGCTGCGGATTGCATTGCTGCTTTTTGCAGATGATGTGGTCCTGATGGCATCATCGATCTGTGACATCCAGCACTCACTGGATCGGTCCGCAGCCGAGTGTGAAGCGGCTGGGATGAGGGTAAGCACCTCTAAATCTGAGGCCATGGTTCTCAGCAGGAAACCGGTGGATTGCCTACTCCGAGTAGGGAATGAGTCCTTACCCCAAGTGAAGGAGTTCAAGTATCTCGGGGTCTTGTTCACGAGTGAGGGGACAATGGAGCGTGAGATGGGGCGGAGAATCGGAGCAGCGGGAGCGGTATTGCGCTCTTTTTACCGCACCGTTGTGACGAAAAGAGAGCTGAGCCAGAAGGCAAAGCTCTCGATCTATCGGTCAATCTTTGTCCCTACTCTCACCTATGGCCATGAAGGGTGGGTCATGACCGAAAGAACGAGATCGCGGATGCAAGCGGCCAAGATTGGTTTTCTCAGGAG
>OMOT01035982.1:2991-15952 GCA_900312575.1 Acanthochaenus luetkenii
CGCAACATGCGCGTTTCCTCCGGGTCCGATTCACGCCGCTGTCTTTACATCTTCTGTGCCAGTCGTTGTTTCCGGCTACAAACGGCTTATTCTAAGTAAAAACGTCCGTCCGTTTGGTTGCGTGTATTACGCAGGATGGCGCGCTTGTTGCCTCGATTGAACTACCGCTGGACATTTTAATGGCAAATTCATTCATTCGTCGCCGTTTCTGTAACCGCCTCGGCGATATTACACAGTTATAGCCCGTTTTTATATATACAGTATATGTTGTTTACTGTTTATTTGAAGGGGGGGGAAAGGGACAGAAGCCACATCTACTAGTCACTAGACAACTTATTTGAATTGGACAGGTGCAAGGCAGCTTGGTGCCCTTATGGAAATATGAACCCAGGGCACAGCTGTTGTTTTGATCTCCTACCTGTTGGAAAATAGAACGTGAGCAAATTGCAAGGACCGATGATATATAATGATGATACAGTAGCTGTGACATACCAAACTATCGTGCTCATGCATTTTGCACCGCAAGTACTGTTTACCGCACAAGGGCTGACAGGAGAGTGTGTGTGTGTGTGTGTGTGTAACCTAATTGCAGGTCATGTGACTTAACCACATATTAGTGCATCCTCTGGAGAGCCCATTCGCATTTATCACAGCAATGCACATGCCTGCAAAATGACTTATCACATACTTTAGCAATCCATGTTTAATTTACCCTTATATTCTTCTGCAAAGAGATTTCTAACCTGATGGAAAATAACTATTGTAATGCTATAATACATTTTAGAAAGACACTATACAAATATCACGGCAAAACTATAAGTACCTACTGCTACCATATGATTATTATTATTATTTTAATGCCATAAAGTAGCCTGCCATGCCTTCACTATTGAGTTGCGCAGATACACTGTAAGTAACTGACAGCTGCAATGAGCAAGGTGTCGGATTGGCTTTCTGATTCATGCTTGACCCTGAATGTAAGCCAAACAGTTTGCATGTATTTCACAGCGAGGATTAATAATTCAGGTAATCCTGACATTTTAATTAATGATGACGTCATTACATCTGTGCCACATGTTAAATATCCAGTAAGAAAAAACAAGTTAGTAGGGTCAACAATGTTATCTGAATAATTTAAAGAGCATCAGGCATCAGTTGTCTCCGTCTGCTGCAAAGCTTTTTGTCCATACTATGATTTTCCCTGATCTACTGCATAACAACCTGGTCACAGGCAGGTGTGACTAAAGTTGTTACGATACGATACCATTTTCGGAAATGCCTCCGATACTGCCTCAAGTGCTGGATCGGGTATTGCGAGTACGCAAGTCTATGCACCGATAGGATGTCACGTAACATGAGTCAGAGCTAGCTAAATGTCAGCAGGTTGACACTGGAAAGTCCCACCAGTGTGCAGTGTGCAAGGCTTTGGTTTGAAGGAGCGGCACTAGTGTTGCCAAGAACCTGCCATTGCTCTTGAAATTGTGAGCAATACTAAGTTGCTACTGCAATGTGTAGCCTAGTTGTATGAACTGTTTTTGAAGTTGACGTCGCACTACTGTTTTATACTGTTACAGCACTATTTAAACATGTCAATGTTTATTTGACTAAATTGTGTCTGCACAACCATTTTTTTTAAAGGAATTGTTATTCATTCCTAGATGTATCGTATATACGATAATAAACTAGATAATAAAATAAAGTGCTATGGCTTTCATTCTCTTTGTATGTGTTGCCATCCAACAATAATAGCAATCAAATAATGCCTGGCCTATCCCGGTAGTTAGGGCCAGCAGGCCTAGAGCATCTACTAGGGGGGATTGGCCTTTGGTCAATCTGCATTCTCCATTAAAGTAGCGGGGGAAGTGGAATTCCATACCCACGAACATTAAAAACTCTGGAAGTTTCGCGGTGTTTAAAACCAGCCTCAAGCTTAGGCAAAAGTTAGCACAAACGTGTCACCACCATTGATTGCATTGTATATATCGTACCGATTGTAACTATTTTACTTTGATGGATTTGTATGTATTGTGCTGTTTTATGTAGTGTATTTGTTGTTTTTGTGGTTGTTATTAGTCCACAAAAGATGTAAATTAGCTGCTGGCTAACTCTTGTGCAATTACATTTAATTGTGCACTGTCCCTGCAAAAATAAACAATAAATGAAATGAAAGTCCTTATAGGAATAGTATAATGATTTCTTGCTTGGGCTGTCTATTCCTGAATTGCAAATGAAGACTCCCAGGCTTATATTCAAACCAAAGTCTGAAGTGTAATATTGCACAAACATTACATAGGAGACGGATGCTGTCAAAAAATAGAGAAAGGAGACTAGCTATTTCCTCTGTCCCAAGTAAAGCTAGCATCAGTTTTTGCCCAATCACTGCCAAGTCACAAGAGGCGACTATGAATACATGTTACCTGGTGGGTGAATACATTATTATGCAGGAGTTATTTTGACTGATGTCCCTTGTAATTTGGAGCCGGACAAAGTAAATAGCCACAATTGCAATAAGAAATTAGGTTTTCTGGCAGGTGTACTGCACCAGAGTTTGAGGGAGTAATGAAAAGAGTCTATTTATTCTAGGCAAACAGATAAACAAGACAGCCCACTCTTTTCCCACCCACCGCTCGTCTCGGAAGTGGAACTCTTAGTAATTATAGGAAGCGATTGCACTGATAAACAGGCCTTTACATCAGCGATTCGGACATGACAACAGCCTGAGGTAATATTGACTGATCCATATACTCGGCAGCTGTAATGACACGAGGAGCAATAGTGATAGTTTCACCCCAGGAGACAACATTACAGGCTCCGGCACAGTCTTTTCTCCGCTGCCGCCGCTCTCAAGGCGACGCTATAACCGCTGATGAAAAGGTAGTCTGGTCTAGGTGTCGAGAGAAAGCCGTCAGAGCCGAGCTGCTGAGTTTGTCAGCGCACACAGGGAGGGGCCGAGCATTTTCAGAGCCGGTAGGGTCGCGGCAGGGTGAGAAAATCCTGTTATTGTCAGAGGAGCTTCCAGAGATAAGCGAGCAACGCCACCCCTACCAAGAGCGATGGTTTTGAACCTCCCCTGTACTTACTATAAGACCACAGTCTGCGTTCTCTGTAGAGCTGCCATTAAACAACTGACTACAAAGAGGCAGGTCCCAGAGATGCCAAACACAGAGTTGTGAAATGTGTGCGAGAAGAGATCCAAACCTGTAGATGGTGAGTGAGCCAAACCCAAATGAAAGCCCCTCTGTTTTTGGCAATAGGGTTAATATTGTCAAAAGAGAGGGCAAAGTATGGCAAACTCACAGAAGTACGTCCATCAATTTCACACGTTGTTCCCAGAACATGCATATCGACTGTGATATAGTGTATACTCAGATACACCCTCAGATACGCTGTTATATATAATCAATAATGTGCTGTAATGAGTTAGGTTGCGATGAAGTGTTGTTGTATCCGCTTTCCCTCAACCTGCCTCGTCCACTTCTGCTTCAGTTAGTGATGTCCTACATTTCCCACAATGCCTTCCGACATCCCCCAGAGAACGGGACCGGACTTGTTGTTTGTGGGCGGCGATAGCGATAGGCTTTGTTTTCCCCTGAGAGATCACAGCTAGCTCACCGCTTTGAGGCCAAACCTCATTCTCATCACATGGAGGATTAGAGGGGGGCTGAAAAGTCGGCGTCACTCTTAAGAGAGCAACACGCCTCTCCTTAACACAGAAAGAAGCCTTCACCGAGTCTTTTTATCTTGGACGGACACCGTCCCGTTAATTAGCCAGGACGAGGAAGACAATAGGAGCGTGACGGCGTTGGTGTCTGCCTGAACCACAGTCTCCTGCAGGGGTCATTAACCCGCGAGGAGTGATTTATTTGCCCTGCGTTGAGGGGGAATGTCACGGCAGGGCAAATTAGTGCTAATTAACTTGAGGACGGGGCTTGTTCGGTAAAACCCCGCCGTCCTGTTCCACCCGTCCAGAGTGTGGTTATTGCCAGGTTTTTTTACGGTTGGAATTAGCAGCGGAGTTGCCATGGGCACCAAGGACACGCAGGTCAAACTGGTGGTGGCAGATGGCAAGGCCCTTTCATGACAATTTATTCTGGCGCGCATGACGTCCAGATAGCTTCTCTCAGGGTGCTTCCACATAAAGGTGGAAGGGGAGTCATGGAAAGGTCATTTTAGCCTTGTACCAGTTAAAAGTGAACTTCTATGTGACCGTCAAAGTCCCAGCTTGACAGGAGGATCTCATTTATATACGGTACCTCATTATATTTCCAGGGCCCCCGAGATTTCATCACGACCACTTCCGCGGTTTAATGAGCTAAGCCGCCGATGTGGACATGTTTATTTACACCACTGCGCTTTTGTCAAAATGACACTGCTGCATATTGGGAATGAATTGCATCCAGTTGTGCTCTCTATTATGAATGGACTAATTATACCAGAGTATTGGAGCGCTGCCGAGTGTGAACACGGCCCAAAACAACGCCGTGGAGCCTTTGCTGAGCGTTGAAGCCTTCGTCACGTGTCACTGTGGCTACTTTCCTCTAATCGGCGATTGATGAGGATGACCTTTGCCAGCCACAGCCTGAATCCGCGTTCAGAGCCCGGTGTCACACAGCTATAGTCATTTCATTCGGGGCTCCTTCCATTTATCACATCGTATTACTTTTATTATTATTGTGCAACATACTTGGCACCAGGTGACTTTGAAGATCTTTGGGTGCAAGCACGCGTGTGCGTGGGTACTGATCACGAGCGTGCGATGAGATCAGCGCTGGTTATATAATGGAAAGAATATGATTCAATCGGTATACCATCAATCTGTGATGTCATTTCCCAGAATGCCTTTCTGCAACCCCCAGAGAGGGAGTGTGAACTTGTTGCTTTCAATCAAAGGTGGGCATATGGACATGTAAATAGCTAGCGAACCGACTAGTTCACGCATGACATCGGGGTGTCTCTGTGATCATGGCCGCACCACATGTCTTGTGGCTGCATTGCATTCTGGTCTATTGAGGCAGCTGTCTGGGAGGAATTGGTATCTCTGCCTCTTCTACGATGGATTTCTCCCTGTATGATTGTTGAATGTCGGTGCAAAACGTCTAGAAAGAAGATGTTTGATTCTGTGGGACTGACAAACCTGATGTCTACTGTCCATGTTTTAGATAGCTGAAGCATTTTTCTGCTATCCAACTCCATTGTAGCTGCTGGAAATATCTATATATATATAGTTTTTACACCACCAAAAAACAACATGGGCCCAGAAATGGAAGATACATCGCCATTAGCTGGTTTATAACAGTATAAAAGTGTTTTAGGGTGGATTTTTCCTTTAAGGCTTTGCCTCTTCCATTTTCCTTCAAATGTTAATCTAATTGACACACATACAATATGTAGCTTCATGTCTTGTCTCCGTTTGTCTCCGCCACTCCTCTCTGCTTTTGCTGTTCTCTTGAAATGATGGAAAATATTGCTTTCACTTTGATGTGACAGAGAGGGTGAATATTGTTTATGGAAAATTAAGTGATATTCATCTGTTATTCTTATTGTTTTCCCTTTGGAGGGGATTGATATTAATCCCTCAAACTGAATGGCATGAGGGCATAGGGGAGGAGGGGACAGCCACTAATAAAATCTGGTGGGCACAATCGATGAAAAGTAGCTTTGGTTTTAGGGGCTTTAATGTTCAAAACTGTAATGTAATTATGTTTCAGAAATGTCACGACCGTCTTGTGAATAAAGTCACGATTCTGTTATCAGTGCTCAGTGCAAAATAAAGCATTAGTGAAGTCTTGAAGGCCACGTGATTAAAAAAGCCAGGTCATTAAACTTAGCTCATTTAATCAGTAAGTGCCACTAATGAGAATGGCCTCATCAAGTATAGCAGAGGGAAATGAACCGATGACAGGACGTCATCGCGCTGCTTGATATGGCAGCAGTGCATTCAACTGTGTTAACTGTAACTTGACCTGCACTGGGCTGCTTTCATTTGTCTCAGGAATCATATTGCGACGTGCCTTAATGGCGTTTTTCTTTTCTGGCAGATAATGAGGAAGGAAGTGATATTCTTTCTTTTGTACCGTCCCGCTTTAGTTGCAGCAGGATCAATTCCCTCCCTCCTTCTCTGGAGAATTGTCTGTCAAACTACGCTGTGAAAATGATCTAATTGCACACAGTCTGTTGTTCGCTTCACAGATATGCTAAATTTGTCAAGCGCGACTTGCCGTTGTCAACTTGGAAGTTGAGCGTATAGTTAGACTGGAATGATTATTTTCAGTGGCGGGGAGGCGAAACCTCATTCAGATGCTGCACACATCTGGACCCCCCTGAATCCCCTGGAGCACAAATCTATGGGGTCTCTGGGTGTAGATTAGAGTAAATACAATAAAGCGCTGGAAGGTACAAGTGGATTTTCCTCAGTGAAGTTTCCAGTGAACCAGTGCTGAGGTCAGGGCCCCTGAGAAGAGAGTGGTACTAGTCCATACAACTCACACACACAACTGCATGCAGAAATCCGGGGATGCGCGCGCCACTTGCAAAATACCTGTGGATGCGCCTCAACCCTGCGCAGACTTTGCACCGACTTGCCCCCAAAAATGTCATTATCAACTTACATTTAGGAAAATGTAAAAATCCGCTTTGTCAGTTCCTGCCTATGCCAATGCTCAATGCCCATGTGCAGTTTCAGATTGATTGGCCAACCCATCGAGGAGGAAAATGGATGATGACACGCTGACAGACAGAGTTTTCCTCAGTCTATAGTAGGATACCAGTGCCCTGGTTAAAATACTGTACAACTTCTGTTTAGCGGTTGTCAAAATACTATTTTAATAGCTATCAACTGGAGATTCGAGATTCGACTTGCCTGGTATGACGGACAGCAATTGCAATGTCCCAAAAGTGCAAATTTGCATTTGCTCACAACTAGTGTTGGGGAAAGTTACTTTGAAAAGTAGTCGGTTGCTTTACTTTGTTGCTTACCTTAAAAAGGCACTAATTACGTTACAAAGTTTCTCTTTATTAAAAGTAGAGTTCTTTTGCAACCCACTTCAGATACAATCACAATCAATATGGCTTGTGCTGCCAAGGCCGTTGTCGTCGACCACTGTTTTAAAATGCTGTGCAAGACTCTCACTCTGTTTTTTAAACAGTAAGCCAATCTCATTTATATCACGTATGCTTAGATTGTGTGTGTTGTTGTTGTTGTTATTTTCAATTAGCAGCATGTTGTCTGCACAAGATGCCACAGGATTTGCACTTTTTTCTTGTGGCAACAAAAATGAACCAATATCAAAGAAAGAATGAAAAACAACAACAGTGTAATTTTAAAAAGTGTCTAATAATGGATAACAAGAATTAAAAAACACGTTAAGTTAGTTAGTTAACGCAAAAAGTAATCGGAGTACTCTAATGCATTACTCTAATGCATAACCTAATGTAGGGTAATACAGTATGGTCCATGCATGTTAGAGAGTTGGTTAGTCAAGAGCAGGATCATATTCCCTGTATTCCCCTCCTGCTGAGGTTATTCATAGACCGTGCTTATAACAGCCGCACCATGTGGGTGTTGAGCGCATACGTAGCATTGCGTTGAACTACGCTTCATTTGTTTTGCAAGCCACGTTTCTCTGCTACAGGTATAACTTGGAATGAATACGTTCTCGCGCCATAATAATGCCAGTTTGAGCAGAATCAGGGGTCATTCTGGGGCGTATTTCCTCTCTGGCCCTTCTCTTTGCTGGACTAATGTAATGTGTCATTTCACTGCACTTCTCATTTGGGAATCGTTTTCCGTGGATGTGACATAACTGTGGCTGGATCCTCTGCAGTCATCCCAGCTGCTTTGTCAGGAACACAATCACCCTGCACTGCCTCTTCCCGGGTTTTGCACCCCTCTGATCACACGTCGTCCAGCTCGATTTTACATGACGCGTATACAACTGTGGACACTGAAGCGACAATCCTGACTTAACGTTTTTGCTTGAATCTGCGTGGTTCTTTGTTTCTTGGCGTTGCAGGGTAGAATTGAAGACGTAAACAAAGACAAAAGATTGACCGCTGTGCAGTCTGGTAGACAGACATGTGCCAGACATGTGCCAGTTTATCAGACCAGTTTTCATGGAACTGTAAGACCAAACCTTGACTTGTTTACAAATTTTCTCCCAACCGTGTCTCCTGTGTGAATGAAAGACAGTGTGACAGCAAATCTTCACAGCTATATTCTGTGTGAAATTAGATATCAATGGAAGCAGTAAGAAAATAAATAATAGTGCAATTTCCTCTGAGCTGTTCAGTTAGAACCAGAGAGCTATATGATTACCACTCGTTACCACGCATGGAATTGCATGCGACTGTGTCTGTGTTCCTGTGGTCTTTTATAGGGACAATTCTGTTGCGGGACATGACATAGAATGATTGGACCAGGCGTACAGCATATGCAGTGATTATTGCAGTTACCATGGTTGTTAATATAAACCTGTTGCACGATTGAACTTGCATAGCTCCTCTGTTTGATGCAAAGCGTCTGAAATTGAAATGACCCAAATTCAAGTTAAAGGAATGTATCAGGAATTAAGCGTCGCGTCTGATCAAGAGCAAGTAAAGAGAACCGGACAAAATGTCTGCAATATCAATGCCGTCAAAGTCCTTGATGTGGATATAGAAAATGGTGCTAATGAGTATTTGAAGGCAAATAACAGCAGAGGAAAAAAATATTTCCTGGATGGCCCTTGACCTCCGTTTAGTGAGAAGGAAATGCTCATAAAACTCCTGGTCACATTACCAGCTATTCATAATCCGGGTTTTAGTTTTTCAGCTATAGAAAGGAAAAAACGTCACCTGCCTAGTGAATATGAATTCTCTTTCAGGTGAGAATAGTTAAATAAATCACACTGAACTAGCCGTATCACATCTGCCAAATATAGATAGGAACAAAACTCATTGAAAGTTTACATCCCTTCCTCGTGTCACATGCCAATAGAATTCTCACTGGACAGTTCTCGCGAGCCGCAGACCAATCTCGATACGAATTCAGAAGGCAATTTCAAGTGGATCAATGTAATCCTCAGTGCTTTATTACGGAGGGCTTGATATTGAAGCAGGCATTGGATTGTTGCGTATGGTTCTCCATATACCGTATAGCATAAAAACTAAATGAAATAAAAGTCGTGTGTTTCTCGTCGCCTTTTATGGCCTCATACGATTTCGACGCAAGTCTGTATGTCGGACAGGCAGCCTGCTTCTCCCCTCGTCTCCCACAAGCCTGTAAACAGTAAAAGCTTTTCAGTCTGCCATCTGCTTTATTGGGTTACTCTCTATTCCCAGACTCCAGTATCAGTGCGTATGAGCGTGATGGTTGTTGTTGATCACTGTGTTTCTGTAAAGGAAGACATTGCTGCAACCTAGCTGTTAGTAATACCCGAGATGATAATGTGGAGAGAAACCGATTAGTCGGTCTGGAGACTGTATTAACTGCTTGTTAACAGTGAAGCCTGATTGTCCGAAGGAGTAGACGTTCCCTTTACTGTGGAGATATTAGGCCCCTTCACGGCAATCGCACTTATATAAGAAATATAATTTAACTTCAAAGTAATTAAAGTTAAAATGAATTAGAAGAAAACGGGTCACACCGAGTCGTTTTCTTTCTAGCATGCATACGAGGATGTGCGGCTGACGCAGAACACAAGTTTCGCAAGATGTGTGTGTGTGTGTGTGTGTGTGTGCCCTTGCACATTCCGTTATTGATCGATCCCTATTGGGCAAGCAAACGTGGTTGGAATTGTGGAAGAGGCAAAAAAAAAAACATCATGCTGGATGCCAACTGAGGGTTGGGGTAACATGAAGCCAGCAGCCCACATGTCAGTCACACGGTTACAACATCGCCACGGGTGTGTGTCGTTTACGTGTGACAAATTATTTGGGGAAAAGGATATAAACAGTGTGCTAACATTGCAACTGCAACATTAAAACATGTATTCATCTTGTCATTTAGGCATCGGCAACAACACACACCAATGTATTTTGGGGTGAAAATGTGAATCTACACAAATCAATTGTGTGGGGTCACAGGTTTCTGAACAAGCAAGACAAATTCAGCTGAATTATTGCTTATTGACCCAGATGTTTTCATTTATTCCTTTTTGGAAAGAGTCCAATGATTGAGTACCACTTCCCTCTCTTCCAGTATGTATTTCCATTTGGACTGCCAGTTTCGGAGGGCAAGAAATTAATCAGCCAAGCCGGCTGGCTCATTCAGTGTAAGGTAATTAGGGGAGGAGAGCTTCCTAGACCCCTAACTTAAGGCCTAACGGCTTGGTGCAAACGGTTCGTAATGCCCACCGGTGCCTACTCGTGCCAGGAATTGTTACCTTTGAACAAATAAGTGCCAGACTTGACCCCCGCTCTCCTTTATTTCTCATGCATAGAATTGATCCAATGCAAACCAGGCCGAGGTGGGATTGCTCTTACCCCTGCTGGCCTTGACTGAGTCCATTTCCATTATCCCGCCCATTGATTCACTCCGGCGTCTTTCTCGGGGCTCTGCTGTTAATGTAATTGAATGGTGTTTTTTTTTTTGGTTCCCCTCTGTCCATTTGACACATGTGCACACGTGCATATACACACACACACCCATGCACCCTTTCTCTCTCTCGCTCTGCCAGATGTTGCCAGGGCTATTGAGCTGCTGGAGAAGCTGCAGGAGTCAGGCGACGTGCCCGGTCACAAGCTCCAATCCCTGAAGAAGGTCCTTCAGAGTGAGTTCTGCACGGCCATCAGAGAGGTGAGTCATGTTGCTAACCACCCAGTTCTTCTTCTATTTAGTCCAAAGAAAAAGTAAAACTATTAATTAATTTTGATCTCATTTGACCAATAAAACAAAATAAAACATGCATTATAGTACTTGATTTTCTACCCTCGCTTACATTCACACGTGTACAAAACAGCCACCCACTCGTCCGTCATCTTAACACCATTCACCAGCAGTAGAGAAAGACAAATAAAAAGCATACACATCGCCACTACACTGGTTGACAACCACAGGTCCAGTATCTTTAATGTCCCGTCCATTGTGATCCAGTATCACCAGTAATAACATGTATTTGTGGAGCAAACAAGAGTCTGAAACACAGAGAAACCTGGCAGATGCCACAATGGCTTGTATGTTGTTCATTGTAACCATATAAAGCAGACAAATGCATAATGAGTAGCTGTGCAACATTCAGTACTAATTACGTTGTGAATCAATGGGGCAATAAGTAAGATTGTTACTGACCCATAGCACAAAATGTCCATAATATATCTGGGGATGATTGATAACTGATCAATGTCAGTCACTCTGTGATTACTTGGCCAGGTGCTGAGATTTCTGGCTTTCAAGCGATAAGTTCAACGATAATCATTAGTTTTTCGTGTCAGTGTCTAGTTATGATATTCTGACATAATGTCACGTAAAAGCCATGACATCATGCAGGGTGGTGAGAGAGGAAGAAAAGACCAGTCTTCTACGTCAGAGATCTGGTCTGTTGGAGCGGAGACGGGGGCAGCCTGGCACAGCCTGGCACAGCCTGGCACCAGCTGCAACAGGCTGGCAACTGCCTGACTGATCTCGTGCCAGTCGCCGCAGTGCGATGGACGACGATTCTCAAAAGCCTCTGAAAAGTCGACGGCAGCTGCCCTTTGCGAGAAGACCACTTTAACCACAAAGAGCTGGCTGCACACAGTCACCTGGGAAACCATCAGAGCCGCACTGGGATTAGTGGGTTGCCCGGCGGGGGCTGATGCTTTGCCATGATACAGTCAGTGCATTTTCACTGTGGTGTTCAGCCAGCTGGGCGACAGGCTTGAGAGGGTGTCTATTGCGTCGAGTATTACTGTTATTACGCAGCGCATCAGACGGGTTGTTGTGGTGGAATATCGCGGCTCTCAACAGCTGTGTCCTCCGATGGCGAGTTCATATCGAATACAATCTCAGTAGGAGGATAGCAATCGCTTTAATGCCCTGCCGTGCACGAGTCTGTCCGTTTGTATGCGTTTGTGTGGGTGTTTTTCTGCGTGACGAGACTGAGCGTTGACGACCACAGGGCTCACTTTTCCACCTGATGATATATTCCCCTCACACGTAGCGTCCCGCTCTCCCGGCCGACGAGCTGCGACACGCAGAGACGTGTTTTCCGACTCCAGACGCACAACAGGAACCGTCGAGCCTCTCGTCTTTTTACCCTCCATGCACTGTGAGATGCCCTCTGGAGTGAAAAGAGACGCGAAACATAGGTTCAATCGTAAGTCCAAACGTCCTTTTGCTGCACTCTATCAGACTCACCTCTGTGACGTTTCATTAATGCAGCTGACCTTTATACGTCCAGGCCCAGTATGATCTAGATATGACTCTCTTCCTTCACATATATGTGACGCAAGCTCATTTCCACAGTCTGGCCCTGGAAGTCCACCTCCGAACCGTCTCCTCGCTCCGTCAGTAGAATGTACCGCACATGAATCAGCCTTGTTATGGATGACGGGCCAGCTGTCAATATGAAGAATGGACGGCGGGGGAAAGAGCTTGTTCAGCAGTGTTGGGCTAAATGAAGAAGAGACGGAGTTTGATGAGCTGGTTGTCTTTCCCCGCCGCGTTTATCGGTGCCGCTGGGGGGAGAATCTCTCGGCTCTGCGTTCGTCTCGCCGCGTCGGCTTGAACGAGTTGTCGGGGTCAATGAGCCTTGCAAATGAGAAAGGAAGGACACAAGAGTGGGAGAGCTAACCGACTGGAAATGATGGAGAGCGGGTTATCACAGGAAGTGCAAAGACCAGGGCCAAAAGGATCGTACCTTGCGTCAACACAACGGTGAGGTACGTTTTCCACTTCAGCAGATCGCCGGAACCGACCCATGTTTTCATAAAGGCAAAGGATGGAGGATGGAGGATTTGCGTTGATTCCATACGTGACTCTGCCTCCCACTTCGCATTGAGCTGA
>OMOT01036016.1:2764-15981 GCA_900312575.1 Acanthochaenus luetkenii
ACCCAAGCACCTATAAAGTGCTAGTGCAGTTGTTTATTCACCATATGCAATTCATCACTATTTATCGATAATTTCTATAGTGACTAAACATTTTCCACCTCAATTGAGTGTATTGTTGTGATTTGAGAACATGTTATCCAAATTTGCCATTGCCATCCTGATTTGATAATTGTATTCCAAATGAATCTTCATTTGCATAAACATACTTCCCACCTATTGTTTCCACAGGGCTGATGACACTACAGAGCTGATGGAGGCAGCAGCCCAGGTTGCGCTCTGCAGTAGCAAGCTAGACAGTGCAGACACCACCCAGGCACTCCTCCGGACCTTTTCCTTGGTGGAACCTCCAGAAGGAGACACCTGCTGCCTGGAGCCCACTGAACCTCACACCCTCGTCGAGATTATCCCAGGTATGAAGTGGCTAAATTGTTGTAATTTATGAATGTATGTAGAATCTTTGTTTCCTTTACATTAATGTATCTGTGGTGCTCCCTACAACTCATATATTACACCAACACCCTACATATACAAAAAGATGTGAAGAAAATACTGTGAAATGATTTCATACATGTATACAGAGACAGTCTGTTATGAAAACCAATTTCCATTTGAGTGTTCTTAATTTTTGTTTCCCCTCTTCAGACACTCCCACTCAGGATGAACATGCCATAGCAAAAGTGGGTGACACCTCCCCTGATCTAGGCAAAGGCCGCCGCCGCCCAGGTGTCTCTGTCCTCCAGGACTCCAGTTTTGAGGTGATCTCCATGGAAAGCAGGTGAGAGGAGAGGACACAATGCTAGGTCTTATGGGATGTTTCATGCACCATAAATTTAGAAGTAATAAAATGACAAGCCTTATTTGGATAGGATTAGTTATCAGGACATTATCTTTTATGTAACTAATTCCAGGTCATCTGTTGTGTCAGTGACCAATTGACAAAGGATAAGAGAACTCAAAATGACAGATAAGAATAGCTAGGCTGCACTGCTTCACAGACTGATCACACACCTCACGGGAACCTTTAATCTTTTTCTCATCAATTGTATTTGTTTCTTCCAATTGGTGTAGGCTTATTTATTGTGGGCTGAAGTTGAGCTGAGGACAGAGGAAAAACATTTCTTTAGTGCCTCCATGTTGAGGAAAAACAGACCTCACCTGCCATGAACGGCAAAAGAAATCTGTAACGTCCATTTGGATTGAACTAGTGTTACCTTGCATAATTTACAGTACAAATAACCGTATGTAAAAGGTGTTAATTTTATTTATGATATAAGCTAATCTTAACCAGCAAATGTTTCTGTCGATCAATTAATTAACTAATCGTTTCAGCACTAAGCCCCTGACATGCCAGGTTGGGATATGACTAAAATCACAGACATGTTCCACTCCAGTAATGATTACCGGTACATAACCCTACCTCCTCCCAGTAATCTGATCTGAATGGGGCTTTAGTCTGAAAAGGAGCAATTTACTTCCAGTTAGTGCCATGGATTGTTGCTCTTTCTAATCAATCAATGATGGTACTCAACTTCCCAGGTCTTCCTCTGGCTTCTGTGAGAAGTTTGCTGGTCACGGTGGCTCTGATCCTGGCCAAGCAGAGGACTCCCGTTCGGCCCACGTAGTGGACTCAGCCAGCAGCTTCCTGGACCTCAACACCAACGGTGACCTGGTGACCCGGGCCTTGGCTGACCTAGACCTGAGCGGTAGTATTGAGCTGCCCAGCGGCAGAGGCTACGTCGATGATAACCAACGCTCCCTGGCATCCTGCGATACAGCTGAGCTCCTGCGCACCCCCTCCCCATATGTGGTAGAGTCTGACCATGAAGCAGAGTCTAATGGGATTGGGAATGCTGCTGTAGAGACCAGGAACAGTTTAAGGGAAGAAGAGCAAGGGGAGAAGGATCTGTGGGCAGCTCTCTCATCGATTCACAACGGCCAGAGCAAGGAGTTCTGCACGCAGATGAACGGCGGGATGCAGTTACGAACAGAAATTCCTGCCACATCTACTCCTAAGAAACAGAGGCTGAATGGACGCACCATGTCCTCAGACACTAGGCAGATTCTGGAAGGGCGATACGAAGGATGTGCATACCACAGGGATGGCACTATAATAGGTTAGTGTTACTGCAGCCAGCGTCATTGTGTTTACCTGATGAAGAAATGTGTTCTGAAAACCCACTTATGCAGTTTTCTGAAAATTCTGACATTCGCGAATGTTTTCTTATTATTTTTTGTTCTTGGGTAAGAACAGAATCTACATACACTCGAGAGCACACTTGCGCACATCCAGCTTTAGATACATGACTTTTGAGCGCTGGCGTTTGTGCAAAATAATGTATTATTACATTTTCTTTCATTCCACAGTTGTAGAACATTATAGGATTTAAATTACAATAATATTAATGTTTTCACTTTTTCTATCTCCTTTTTGAACAGGTTTTTATAAAAGCTTTCACACTGCAGTCTGCCATGGGCCTTTTTATGGCATTGTCGTGCGTTTACCTATGCTAATTAGGATGAACTGGCACATGCTTTCCATTTAGGAAGACATTGCTGAATGAGGCCCATTGTGCTTCTACCCTTTATGCAACATCATTCTTTGTTCCCCTTTCTTTCTCCAGATGTGCGATGTGATGTGTGCAGAACGAACCTCCCTGATGACAGCTCTGTGTTCTGTGTGTGGATCAGCAGGCCCGGCCAGCAGGGGTCACTGTTGCAGACTGATCGACTCTCACTGCAGGCCGCATCAGGGGCCAGCCTAGGAGAGGTCAGTGGCAGTAAAGAGTTTTTGTGATAATTTGGTATGACAAATGCTATGTCTCCATTTAAACATAAAAATGGATAAGTGGTAATTTCCCTAACTGACTGCTTTTAACTTTATTTTAATTCAGTTTAGTTGTATCCATCTGCCCATGTATCCATCATCTGTCTAGCTACCTATATATCTATGTAGCTCGTTCATTAATTCATTCCTTCAGAGGATTGGTGAGGCCAGTTATGGGGAGGCTCTGCATTCCACCATGGATCTAGAGCAGTCTCGAGCCTGTGATGGACAGTTTGAAGAAGAGTATCAGCCTCTTAAAGCTGTGGGTAAAGGAGCCTTTGGCTTTGTTTGGAATGCTTCGAGGCGTTGTGATGAACAAGAGGTAAGAGAGCATTTTCATTTTATGCATAAAGTCGTCGCGGCTCTGCACATACAGTGTGTCACATTTCTCTGTAAAAGTACTTCACTAAATAATTTGTTTCAGTATCTAAAACAAAGATATATGGTGATGATGTGGCCTCCTTATTTTCGCAATTTGCAGGTGGTAGTGAAGTTCATCAAGAAGGCCAAGATAGTGAGTGACTGCTGGGTGGATGACCCCATGCTTGGCCAAGTCAGCCAGGAGATTGCCATACTGACACGAGTACAGCACCACAACATTGTCAAGGTAACTGGGTCGTCACAGCAAAAACATGAAAGTCATAAGATTTTACAACCTTTCATCTATTGGATTTAATTCCTTTCCTTATGCATCATGCACGTCACTAGGTGCTGGAGGTGTTTGAGAACGGGAGTTACTTCCAGATGGTGATGGAGAAACATGGAGATGGTCTAGACCTCTTTGAGTTCATAGATAAGCAGCCATGGCTGGATGAGCCCCTGGCCAGCTACATCTTTAGACAGGTACATGGCCAAGAGGCTGCATATGTGCACTGGAATTTAGTGATGCTGATTAAGAATAAACAAAGTTCCGCAATTGATGATGTGGTCATTTGTTCCTTGTTGAACTGATTCTGTCCTGCTCTCAGTTGGTGGCAGCTGTGTTCTATCTGAGGAGTAAGAACATCCTCCACAGGGACATTAAAGATGAGAACATCATCATCGACAAGTGTTTCCACATCCGACTCATAGACTTTGGCTCTGTTGCCCTGCTGGCTCCAGGGAAGCTCTTCTACAATTTCTGTGGCACGCTGGAGTACTGCTCCCCCGAGGTGCTGCAGGGAAATCCGTACGTATATAATACCAGGGGGATTATCTGAGGGAGGTTGGTACCCTTCCCCTTCCCCACAAACAGGACATTTTATGACCGTTATCCCCCCTTTTTACTGATAATTTAGGTCAAATCAGAATGAAAACAACAATTGGTCTCCTCCACCCCTGCCTCCTTGTTCTATTTAGCTCACCCACAGCATAAAACCTGACTGCAGAATCTAGGTCAGAGCACTGTCTTCCTGTCCTTAATGGCTTGTATGACACGCTTACTTTTACAATGTATAGTCAATAAACGATATAGCTTCAAGGATCTATCCAACCATAAATTTAGAAAAGCCATTCACTGACTCACTCAACTCATGAATCAGGGGGACTCAGGTTTTGCTATGTTTTCAACATTTGCATATTTTTCTTGTTTGTATTGATTCTGTGTCCTTATTCCCCCTCTTTGTCTTTTGGTGTCCTTCTGTAGCTATGAGGGTCCAGAGCTAGAGATGTGGTCTCTGGGCGTGTTGCTCTACACACTGCTATTCAGTGAGAACCCCTTCTGTGGTGTGGATGAGATCCTGAAGGCCAAACTCAAGCCCCCTTTCCCCATCTCTCCAGGTATACTGCTGGTCTTCACTGTCGAAACAAAGCTCTGTGTAGGAATCTCTGTTCTTGTTCGCTGAAAGGAATAAAAGTCAAAAGCCTTTGAGTCACTGAGGGGCATTCACAGTTGTCATTTCATATTGTCACTGACTGTTGCACAGTGAATGCCTCTTTCTGTTTTCAAATATTTGTATTACATTTTTTAATTGTATAACTACTCACTGCTGTGTTTTCTTTGTTTGTATTCTCACAGAGCTGCAAGGTGTGTTGTCAGGGCTGCTGCACCCCGACCCTAACCAGAGGATGACTCTGGACGAGCTACTGCTGCGGTCCTGGATCAGCCAGCCCATCTCCCTGGCAGAGTACAGCTGGACTGAGGTGGTCCCCGGGAATCAGAGCCACCGTGAGTAGAGTTCCATCACTCTTACCACTAGAGTTAGACCGATATTGGCCTTTTATTAAATACAGATATCAGCCAGCCATGTTGTCCACCGCTGATATGATGGAGGTTCCTCCCTTACTACAGCTACATAAAAACAGTCTGTGAAACCTGTAATGCAATTGTATTTTCTTTGCACATTTTATTCATTCATTTAATTGATCAATAGACGGTCATGTATCCCAGAGTTTCCCCTACCTTACAATATGTGGGCTGGGTCACCCTGCTTTGAAAGAGCTGCTAACCCACACTGAATACACTGAATACTTGTAATTTGTTTGACATGAAAATGATCAAATTTAAAGATTGAATATCACCAAATATTGGCGACTTCAGTCTAAAAATATTGGCATCGGCCTTCAAAAACCCATTGTATTTTGATTTATACTTTATTGCCACACCCATGCACAGAGCACCGCACACCTAGTGAAATTATTTCTCTGCATTTAAACCATCACGGATCCCAAGTGATTGCACAAACACACATGCTAGGGGGGCCGGGGCAGAGGGCTGCCATGTACAGTATAGCGCCTGGGGAGCAATTTTGGGGTTAGGTGTCTTGCTCAAGGACACTACGGCAGATTTATCCCTGGGAGGAGCTGGACTCGAACCGCAGACCTTGCGGTTGCGGGGCGGGAACTCTACCTCCTGAGCTACTGCCGCCCCCTAGAACTTGGCACCGCTTTTTTATTTTTAAAGGGTTTTTAGATATAAGTTCCATTAATTTCTTATTATGGATGCTTTTTTGTGTCCTTGATCACATCCCAGATTAGTGGATGTTCTGTGTCACTACCCTTTGGTTTTTATGTGTGTGAAATGTACAGTAAATAATCTGTAATCTCAGATCACTGCAAATGACCATATGGTGACAGTCGATGTTCTTAAGGCCCTCTCTCCCGCAACAGGCTTGGCACAGTACCATGAGTCCAGTCCTAGAGTGTACCTTGGGCAAGGCTTGTTCCCGGACGAGGGTGACGAGACTCTTCCTGATGATGAGGAAGATGAGGATGAGACGAGGTCAATGGTGGCCCTGGAAACTGAGCTCCAGAAGTACCTCTGTGCTGAAAACTGAATTTAATAATGGTGAAACTCCGTACTTCTTGCTGAGTGGAGCCCAACCATCCGTCCAACATTTGGTCTTCAATGGTGCAAAGAGCCTTAGAGAGAAGAGGCAGTGCAAAATTACAAAAAGGAAGCCTCTGCTAGTCCTGAGGCAAGCCCAAAGTCAAACTCTAATCTGTTTCTGTTTAGGCTTAATAGCTTGGATACAAATGGACCCTTTATCTTTATGAAGAATACAGGACTTGCTACCAAATGTAATGAATACCATTATCAAGCAATAGCTTGAATAGAAGGATGTGTCCTTGGAATGTGTATTTATTGGTGATTGCTGAGTGCAACACGGGGAGGCATAAGCATCATGATACACCAGCAGTTTTTCCTTGTTTTAATCTATTTTATTTAATCTTGGAAATGGGGGACATTTTAAAAATGTTAGTTAATGGAGATCTAGCATTGCTGCCAACCTTGAGTTGTTTACCCCAGATAAACCACACAGAATGTTTAGTTTGGTTGAAGGGAAGGGTTTTCTTGATCCACCTTTTAATTTAAGAAGTGTACGTTTTATGTTCATGTTTTTTAAGCTTTCACATTTTTAATTCAAAATTGTAAGTATATTTACAATATTCTATCTATTTATTATGTTACACATGAATAAATATTTTAGCACAAATGTGTCTTTCCTGTTTTATTTTTTTTAGTTGTAATAATTAAGGAATAACTTAAATGGAAATATATGTAGATTTATTTTTTTCTCCACAAACAAAAATGCAACTATTGTAAATGTATTTGACACTAGAAGTTGAATTTGTCATCCTTCATGCAGTCGGCAAATAGCCAAACACTAAATAACATTAATATAATAAATGTTCTTCATATTGCACAGTTCCCCACAAGGTCCTAGGTACATGTTTGTTTGTTTTTGAAACTGCATGTATGGGCATCAGTTGAGTATTGAAGATATGGCAAGCTGTCGTACTGTGCATCTTTCCAAAGCAACTGCAAAGTAGATCTAGAGTTTGCAAATACAAATTTATCGTTTATATTAAACGCGAATGGTTCGTAGAGTAACCTAGCGCAGCAAAGATATTATGTATTACCTTATTTAAAACGGTTTCAAGCATTATTATGTTTGTTCGCATCAGATTGCCGTGGGTCTTGTCTAATCCAGTGTCGTTGAGTATTGCCTTGTAAAGCTAAACCAGGCATAGGATGGACTCATAAAATAGGCCTGTACAATTATCGAGGTACTGTTGCTAGCACTGAGGAAATAGTACTTCTTCAGAACTTCTATAATCTCCAGTTTAAAGATGGCCTGAAAACGCATGTACAAATCTCAGGAGGATGATTAACTAAAGTCAATAATCCTACCATCTCATAAATTGCAAATAAACTGCTAGCTTAATGATGGGTGTTATTGTTTCTTCCTATAGGCTATAGTAGGTCCAATTTGAATGAAATACAGACTCAGGGTTTTATACTTGTTCCCGCAGTTAAAAATATAAAGGGCTAAGGCCTAACTGTCTATAGCCAAAACTTCATTGTCTCTAAGTCACTGCTGTGCTTGGTGCCATTTAAAAAAAATATGCTGTCTGATGGAAACTACAGTATGTTATCATATGAATAATATCTTAAAGCTATTCTTTAATCAATGGTAAGAATGTTTTCTTTTCTTTTTATGCCACTACGTAGTTGTTGCTTGCCATGTCCTAAGAATTTCACTGCTCAGAATGACCTTGTGTTATACTGTGCACTTGATAAATAAAACACTGACTTTGCCTTTGACTTGTAATATTTCCTCATATCTGTGCATCTATTGATTGTACATTTCATATTATGAGAGTGCAAAAACTAAGAATAATAATGGTGAACAACATATGATGACCATAGTTTTGTAGGGTAATAATGAAGGCAGTGTTCTGTTTGTTTTATTTGGATGGATGGATGGGGAATGAGAGGGCAGAAATAATGGCCATCAAATAGGTATGGCACATGCCTTACCTTAGCCTAAGTGAGCACAGATTTGTTAATGTAGGTTGTTGTTTTTTAATAGAGAAAAAAGCATAACTTGCTAAAATCTTTTTGAACGCCTTATATACGTATAATACAAAGAAAATTAACATCTGGGACCAATGTTCCCTCTAAGCTGTATGTGCGTCTGTGCAAGATTGTTTGGTGACCTAATAATTTAACACATTGAATAATATCTTTCTTATATAATATCGACTTGTCCCCAGAAAATGGAGTATATTTAGTTAGATGCAGGGACCATTTTTGAAAACGGACACCCCTGGTTTGAGGAAAATACGGGCAACTTCACCCTTCTTCATCTTTGTAGGAGTTTGTTTTCGTGCCGGAACCCTTCTCCAATACCCACCGCTGAAAGCCGGAAGTATTTTCACGACGGACAAGCATGAGTACCCGAGTAGCAGGACGTCAGGTGAATAACGACGCTACAGAACAAGACAATTTCGTCTGTTGTTTGACTGAATTGGTTACTAGACTGAACCTTCCTTATTTCATCAACCTCATACTTCTAAAACGTAGAAACGTGTTTGCCATGTGAGTTAGCCAGCCAGCAGTCTTCAGCTAACGTTACCCCGTGTCATCTTCTGTAGCCACACTGTGTCCACGGCGATGACCTTAGCCCTTTGTCTGGCTTTTCAGCGTAGTGATGCGGCTCTCCTTCCTAAGGGACACCATTGGCGTTATAACTTTGCCGTCCATGTTCACAGCCATCTTGTCTGTTCCACAGGTTCTTCGGTGGACTCTGAGAAAAGCCCCTTCCCCTGTATTCAACACAGTTCAACATGCACCGCGCCTGCGACCCCTCCCCGTGGGCTTCAGGTGCCTCTGTTCCTCCCCCAGCCACAGTAATCCGCCGTCCATGCAGCACGACCGTGAACCGGCTCCTTCTCCCGGGCAGCTGGCCGTAGAGATGTCCCTGCGCTCCTTACTTGGTGTGGGGTTCACGGACACCCAGGCAGAGCAGGTGTACGAGGAAGTGTCCAAAGCCAGAGGAGGAAAACACGCCCTCGCTACTCTCACCGCTCTTTTTGCCCTGGGCCTCAACCCCTCTAGTGTGCTGAAGGTGCTGCAGAAATGCCCTGAACTTTACCACGCCAAGGAGTCACAGCTTCATCAGCGCGTAGCCAACCTGCGGAAACTAGGTTTAGTGGAAGGTGAGATCGTGGTCTTTTGGAGCATTTGGTTGGGGCAAATGCAGCTCATGCTCAGGAGCACTGGATGTGCAATGTGTGAATATCCCAGCGTTGCTTCCCCATGTGTCTCCCCGCAGGCAGTCTTCAGAGAGTGGTGGCCTATTACCCCCAGATCCTGACCGTGCCTGTGAAGAGAATCAAAAATGTGGTGCTGCTCCTCAGAGAGAAGTGCCTGTTCACCACCCAGCAGGTCACAGACATCCTCAGAGATTCTCCAGCCATAGTACAGGAAGACGTGGGTCTGCTGGAGTACAGGTTCCAGGTCAGAATACAGACCCAATGAGAGGAATTAGACATGGTCACATTGAGGAAAAGTGCAACACAATTAAATTGAACTTGTCATCTAGGCTATAGTTATTTTATATGATTGATATACTTTATCGATCCCGAATGGGGAAATGCATATTGTCACCAGCAGCAGAACACGGATACATAATTCAGAACTTAAAAACAAGGGACAGCCACCGACACATTACTGTTCAGCACAGCCAAAGATTCACAATATGCAGTGCGTGTGCAGGCCTAAGTGAGATGAAACAAATATAAAGTCAGTCAGACGTCTGTTTCATTAAAGCACCTAATGGCAGTAGGGAGAAAAGACCAAGGTACTTGTAGGAAGGCTCTATTTCTACAGGGTGCCCTTTCATTAAAATGGGGGCAGCCTCTACCCTTTTATTCCGCCTAAAATCAATGACCAACTCTTTTGTTTTGCTATTGCTTAGATCTAGGAAGTTGTGATCGCACCAGGTTACAAACCTATCAACTTCTTGCCTGTAGTCACTGTCGTCATTTGATATACAGCCCACTATATCGGAATCGTCTGAAAATGTATAGAGTGCCGATCCAATGTTAGCCGACAGATTTGTTGATTTCCTCAAAACATTGTAATTCTCAGCCATGGTCACAATAATGATAAAAGACTACTGCATGATAGAGGGCTTTTAGATGATGTAACCCACCCTCTGGCAGCCATATTGGAAGTCCACAGCTCTTGGGCAACAGTGGCTAGCTGATTGCGTTTCTAAATGTACAACTCTGCTGTCTCAACAGTGTGGAATAGTTTATTTCTGTGCTGTTTTTGCCTGGGAACTGATTGTTCAGCTTACTGATACGTCTGATCTGATTTGTGTTTTGATCATGTCAGCTTGTTGGTTAGTTAAGCATAATATCTGGTCAGCTAACTATCACTGTCTTGCTGTAAACACAACTGCTATGCACACTAGTTAATGCATCTAATATTGTTAAGCTAGCATTATTAGTGGCTAGTAGAAGCTTGTTGTTGTACATGCGTTCCCCCATCTTACGTTCCCCCATCTTTCCACAGTATGTCTACTTCCGCATGGGTGTCAAACAGGCGGAGATGGTGAAGGCCAGGTTGTTCCGGTTCACTCTGGAGGAGGTGCGCTGTAGACACTGTTTCCTGGAGCGCAGGGGCCAGTACCAGACCCCAGACAAGAAAGGACAGACGCTCATCCTCAACCCCAAACTCAACAGCATCCTGAACGTTGACCAGGAAACCTTTCTCAAAGACGTTGCCGTGGCGCCGGCAGAAGAGTACGCCGTATTTCAGAAACTGATGGCGAGAGAATGGCAGGAAGAGGAGGAGAAGCAGAGGGACACCGAATCCGATAGTGATGAGGAGGAGGATGACGGTGAAGAAGATGAGACTGGAGGGAAGAGTGGATACATGAAGAGGATAAATAAATGAGGGTGAGGGAAAGAGGACTGTGGGGGAATTAAAAAAGAAATCCAAGAGGATATTACATGTTCTGCAAAATTACATTTCCAATTGTAACATTGGCAAATGCATTAATAAAGATGTGGCCTTTGAACTGGTTGTTGTTGAACTCTGAGTTTTGTCAGTATAGAGGATCCTTATCTAAAACACTCCAGGTTTTCTCCACTGTTTTGTCAAACATACTGTGAACAGACGAGCTTTAAACTTGTCATAGGCAGTGTGTGTCCAAGTTAAGATGGTGACTAAATGTAGTGGTTATTCCTACCTGTCTTGTTCCCTCCTGAATTGACTCTCCACACCCATTTGTTATCCAGACAAGTTAAGAGAACAGTGAGGTTTGAAGTTAAATTCTGTGTTTGTTCATTATTGAACAAGTGGCCTCATCCGGATATGAGATGTGATGATGATCATCATTAGGCTGACAGGTAAGGAAACTCTGTATTGATAAGTCACAACGGTGTTTATTTATTCTGTGGGGTGAACATGATGATAATTTACCCCCCAGAACAACCCCTACAAAGGTTTTTGAGTCAGAGGCTTAATTGCCTCGACGCTTGATGCAATGTGATTCAGAGGGGAAGTGTGAGCGTAATCTGTTTTTATCAAGCTCTTTGCGTGGTTTTCAAATGAGTTCTTACGAATGAAATCAGATTTGAAACTGCTCAGCTAGAGGACATTGAACAATTAACAACACGAGGGACGGCTAAGAGGTTGGAAGCACCACCCCGTTACTACGTGACAGCCAAGTGGCTATAGCGTTCTACATCCCTGTACTATCTGTATGAGTCAACAGGGAGTACATCAGCAGATAAGGCCAGTGAGTGACCTGAGTCGTACAGAGCAGCCATTGATTTATAGAAGCATTATGCCTAATGGATGAGCAACACTCGTGCGTTTGTCTGCACTGGACATCGGGTAAGAAAACAAATTCAGGCTCTATTTGTTGCTGAGGGGAAATTATTTCAACCAAACATCACCTTTGGTCAATCAATAATATGTCAATAGGTGTGTCTGTGCGATGTGCTAAAAGGACCAAGTGATTTTCTGTCTTTGTTTTGTGAGTTTGAACATGGAAGAGAAGCTGTATGTCTGACATCATTGTATTATTGCCATAAAGAATCATCAATTTAATGAAAGTGTGACGCCTGATGGTATATCTTAAAGGTAAAGGTGTGCACATTTAAATTTGAAGAAGGATTGTTTCATCCAAAGTTTAACTAAAGAGATGTAATGTCCACATTTTAAAACGTGTTCAAAATAAACATTTTGTAATAGTTCTTAAAGGATTCAGTTACTCGTTATTATGATTCAGTTAGCAACATAACATTCGAGGGACAAAGTACATTACTGTTTGCTGTGGTTCATATTTGAATTTTGGCAAGATGCTGCTTGCTCATTTTAATAACAATATGGAAATTGTTGACCAAAGAGCTTTACAAAAATATAATTCACACAAATGAAAAGTACAGCGATGGATATGTGAACACCAAGACAGATTATAATTCCATACAGTAGATAATACGCAGTTGCTGTTAGAAAGCTCCTTCATGTGGAAACCTATGTTTGGTCATAGTCAATTAGGTTGCACTGCATTGCATGGTTATCATATAATCTCACTATTTCCATTTATACCTTATAATTAGCCTGAAGAAAATAGTAAAAAAGATGGTCCCCTCTAAGGTAATATTTATTAATACTCTAGGTAATGTTCATTCTTGTGTTCCCATCCTCAGGAAGCTGCTGGAGGAACTAGGCTACAAACCATAAAGCAACAACTCAGACATCAATTTCCGATTTTACACACAGTAGAAAGGCCGCTAAACAGCGTCCGTATCTCTCCAGAACCCCCGAGACAAAATGACTCTATCGATACAAATGGCAAACCTCACACAGGAATGGGTTGAGACTCTGCAGAGGTGGCACCTAGAGCTGTTCTTCATCCCCACCACCATCGTCACTCTGGCCACCTTGCTAGTCAACCCCGTCCTCCTGACATGCATCTTTCTGTCCCGTGCCTTGCGCCAGGAGACCCGTTACCTGCTGGTGGCCAACACCCTGGCCGCAGACATGCTCTTCCTCGTCCTTAACCTGGCCACAGTGTCCTGTAACGCCTTGGGAGCTGAGATGCCCTTGCTCCTTTGCGAGCTGATCACGGCCGCCACCGTCACCTCCTCCTGCTGTGCCATCCTCACC
>OMOT01036043.1:6436-22362 GCA_900312575.1 Acanthochaenus luetkenii
GGATACACACAAGTAATTGCACAAACACACACATGCTAGGGGGGCCGGAGCAGAGGGCTGCCATGTACAGTACGGCGCCCGGGGAGCAATTTGGGGGTTAGGTGTCTTGCTCAAAGACACTACGACAGATTTATTTATTTTCTGACCAGTGCTGGGTTCAGACTGTGCTGTAATGGTGGGAAAGATCATAATTTCATAGAATACCAGCTTTAGTGAGCCACAAGCCTTTGTCCAGGAGGAACAATAACACTATTATGGTATCTGTAGCCCTCACAAAGCCAAATTTAACACTTTCTAGGACATTGTTTGCTACCTGGAATTTGATTTAAAACCAATTTAACAACCAAAATAACACTTGGTTATATTATAACACAACAGAACAGACAGTAGGAGCTTCTGACTGTGAAAACACCTCATGATAATAATGGAGATAGGACAAAAGTAAAACTACTGATATTATCCTTTCATTAAAATGGCTACCAGCTGAATTTTACATTTGAACCCCCCCCCCCAAGTGGGTCTTTGAATTTTACGGACTGGTGGACTCGCACTGGCTGTGCACGGCCTCCAGGTGACACTGCAGCCTGAAGGGAGACTTGAAGAGGCGGTAGCAGTGCTGACAGGTAATGTGACTCTCCATCTCTCCATCCTGAGTCATCACCTTCACATGCTGCTGCATATGAGCCATCAGCCTGACAAAGAGACATGAGACAGACAGACAGACAGACAGACAGACAGACAGACAGACAGACAGACAGACAGACAGACAGACAGACAGACAGACAGAGAGAGAGAGAGAGAGAGAATAGTCCTAATCAATACCTCTGCATGTCATATTTCAGGGTGGGTTGCTGCTGTCACTGGATTATGAAAGCACTGAATCATGGTGGCACACCTGGCATGTCAATTCAATTCAATTCGTTATTGGCATGAAATTGCCAAAGCAAAACTAAATACAGAATGATAAATGTGTGTTTTAAATATTGTTATATAAATATAAACACATAAAATAATTAACTCAGCTATCGTTTCTCAGTGTGTAACATGCTCATCCTCAAACATCATGTAAACATTTTGTGTGTGTGTGTGTGTCCCACGTGATGTTGTTGCGGAGCGTCTTGAGACAATGGATGCAGCGGTAAGGACCTCCAAATTTCTCCACCAGTGGGGCGGTGCTGGCCGAGCTCCGCCCCTCATCAGTACCGTAGTAGAAATCCTCCACTAGGATGATGAGTTTCCCCCGGGGGGGGTCCGTTAGCAGTCCCAAATGGTTCTGTTGGGGGCTGCTGGTGCTAAACTGGTCTGGGAGGAACTCGGACTGTTTGTGACCGGTTCTCTGGCCAGGGGAGAGGACTTTAGACTGCAGGAGACAGACAGGAAGGTGATGAAGAAGGAGAACGATATGGGACCCGGCAAATGAAGCGATATGGGACCCAAAAATGGAAAGCCCTGCACATTGTGGGAGAGTATTTCTATGTCAATTTATAAGACTATTGGACCTCATTTCCTAAGTGTCCTCTTAAATATCTTCCTAAGAACTTAACCCTCCAAACTGTTCTCAGCTGAGATCCTCCAATGAGCATTCTTAACTTGAACAACGTTCTCGTGAAGTTGAATTTACATACAGAAACGCCTCACCAGCTCCTTATGAGGGCATGAAAACATAGTAACGTGTGCAAAACAGGTTTTATTCGTCATATGCAGTGTCATACCAGTAAGATGAGCAGTGGAATGTTTCTCCACTGGCTCTTACAATGTGCAAACTAAGCAAGGTAAAGAAATAAAACCAACAATGAGAAAATAACATTACATTACGGCATTTAGCAGACGCTTTTATCCAAAGTGTCCTACATGTCATACCGTTGTCGGTACCAACCTGCTCAATGGGGGCAATTTTGGGGTTAGGTGTCTTGCTCAAGGACACTACGACAGATTTTTTTCCCCGGGAGGAGCTGGCCTCGAACCGCCGACCTTGCAGTTGCGGGAACTCTACCTCCTGAGCTACTGCCGCCCCCATACAAGTATACATTGCATGCATCATATACATAGTACATCACACCATGCACCACACTACACACAAACACATATATTTGCATGTCTTTTTGACTGTGGGAGGAAACCGGAGCACCCGGAGGAAACCCACGTGAACAAGGGGAGAACATGCAAACTCCACACAGAAAGGGCCAGGCGAGATTTGAACCCAGGACCTTCTTGCTGTGAGGCGACAGTGCTAACCACTGAGCCACCGTGCCGCCCAGTAAATAACAACAGAGAACAAATATGGACTATAAAATTATAACCAACAATAAGAAAATAACAACAGAGAACAAGACGGATTGACTATTAATACTAGAGTTACCAACGGTCCTCTTTTACACGGACATGTCCTGTTTCTGGGTCCTACAACATGTCCGTCTGTCTGTTTTTAATGAATTCATTCAAATGTCCGGGTTTTTGCGTTGCTTGTTGCACCAACCATTTCCCCGAAAATTATCATTTTTAATATCGTTTTTTGTTCCATAAGTGTAACGTTACGCAGGAACTATTTAAAATGTTGTATAAGGCGCCACGCTGGCGTCATGCACAGTTACCAGTTTGTATTAAAGTATTCTGTAATTCCATTGATTGTTGCTCAGTCAGATCTAGTTGGCTCCTTTTCTCTTTATTATATATTTTTTGTATAGAACTCTTGCAAAGACGTTCATGCTCATTTGATGAGCAATCGGAAACTGCTGGGAAAGATCAGCTCTTCAGACAAATATGGACGGGCAGAGAAGACTGAAAAAAACTGAAGATGTATAATAATTATCTTTTTCTTTTTAAATACATGAGTAAGCTCTACTTGTGGATCTTGATAGGTCCTGTCTATATTATGTAGACCCATATATTATTTATTTGTTATGGATATTCGCATGTTTATTTACAGAATGTAGATGTGTCCATTCTATTCCACTATGGCTCTATATCCACGCGACTGAGTTTAGTGCTGATTTATTTATTCACTGCCATTTGCAGTGTTCGTGTGGTGCTTTTATTGATTTCGTCATGATGCCTTGTACAATCATGACTACACATGTGAAACGTAATTATTAATGATACAAATATTTTTCTATTTATTATTATAAGTATCTAAATCCGAGAATGTCTGTAAAATTTATGTGAACACATGATTTTTAAATAATTCAGCCCTTAACAACACGGCTCACTCCAGTCTGGCTGACTTAAGACTGATCTTTCATGTTCTTAAATCCTGTTCTTAGCTGAGAACGAATCACAGATAAGAAACCGTTCATGAATGACAGAATTGCCTCGGAAACTTCCTAAGTGGACTTAAGAAGACATTTCTTAACTTTTTCTTAACTGGGTTCGAGAATGAGGTCCAATTAGATTATCACCATTGAAACTTGATTACTTGGTAGGGGATTCTACAAAGTACAATAATACATTGTTTTGGAAGCTGTCTGAAACATCAAACAAATTGCAGCCTGCTGGAATTTGGAAGTTAACTTTTCAATTTTTGCTATATTTCAGTTGTATCATGCAGACCTAACCAAACCTAACGTTTGTGTGTGTGTGTGTGTGTGTGTATGTGTGCAGGCACATGTGTGTGGCCATTGCAGACTAGCAGTGCTGAAAGAGTAATGGTCTGCAGCCGTAGCTATCAGCAGTGGATCAGACAGTGTCACGCATGGTTCCATGTCTTTAACTGAGATGTTATCGGTTGCCAGCGCTTCCGCTCGCCTCAGGGTTTCTTAGAAATCCACTGATGAGACCACAAGGGAGGAGGTCTGAACCACAACGGCCCTGCGGGGAGAGAAGGGGAGGGGAGAGAGAAGGAGGGAAATGAGAGAGGGTGAAGGAGAGACGGCCAGAGAGATGAAGAGGGGTCGTGGGAGATAAATTGGCCGACAGATAGGCATAGGATTCTGCAAAAGACGAGTGATGGAGAAATAAGGAAGAAAGACAGAGTAGGGACAAATGCTGGGGCGGAAATATGGTTCCTCATGGTTAACGGCATGTAGTGATGTGAGCTGGTGGGGACCTAAGCATGACAAGAAACGCACACGTTAGATCAGTGTGTGTTTGTGAGACACGACTCACCAAGGCAGTAGGCCACACACAGCAAAGCCTGAAATCTCAAGACTTAACTGGGGAATCTCACCTGCATACACACACGGCAGATGATGGGGTGAGTTTGTGTGTGTGTAAGTGTAAGAGTGTTTGAGCACACACGTGCATGTCTGTGTATTTTTCAAAAGCAGCAATAATTAGAGACTGTATTTGTGTGCGTTTACCCCAATGTACCCTTGTTGTTACTGGAGGAATTTTGATTATAGGCCAGATTTAGCAATAGCAGTGTGGGAATATTGCCTAAAACAAGTGTGTGCTTGTAGGTGCCGCTTAACAGTTGTAATTCATTAGTGTGTGTGTATGTATGTATCTATTCACTGTGGATTTAGGATGGGGTCTGGTTTTATTTATACATTTATTTTCAAATAGACCACCAATCTAACTTAAGAAAGGGAACAAACCCTGAATGTTTAATTTTTTGTTATAGTTTCTCCAGGTGTGTGTGTATATATCAGGTAGCCTTGTGTGTTTGTTCCTCTTTGTATGTGTGGTGACCGTGACCGAAAGCGGAGTCATTAGGTCTGAGAGGAAGTAGAGGGTTGAAGTGAAAGTAGGAACCCTCTCTCTTCTCTGACTCATGGAGCAGCCAAATAGACGAATCGCATCATGTCACTTCAGTTCGTTCCCCGTTCAAACGAAAGCCCAGCATTCCCATCGCTGCAGGTTGGAATCCAAAACAAGTTTCCTGGTAGATATTCATATGTCAAAGTGGCGTTTTAAAAGTGGTATAATTGGCTCCCGATGGGTCCCAATTTGAAAAAGTTTATAATCCCTGAATTAGCTTTCCAAGAAAATCAGATGGCTTCAAATTATTCACATCCGATTAGGGTGACTGAAGGAGTCCCACCCACAGCAAGTATGTGCTAACAACAAACTAGCAGTCTAGTGGAAAAGTATCTAGAGAGCAACAGAGAATGGGAGTCTATGGAGCCAAGACACGAGGAGCCAGCGTTCAGTTCAATCAGTGTTAAAAAAGAGAGTTTGTGAGGCGTTCCATAGGCAGGTTGGGACTCAAATTATGATTTTGTCACATTCAACAGAAATGTGAATATTGAAATTCATGCTGCCCTAATTGAAATGGCATAGTTGTTTGTTAGATTTCTGTTTGAGTGATTGTTGTGTTTTGTAGTTAAATCAGCTACTACAGTGTCTACAGTGTTGATGCCTGAGTTAGGTCTGTTGACCCCGTTCCCTTACTTTCTCTTTCCTTCACATCTTATCCATCCAAACCCTAACACCTCCTCTCCTCTTTTTTTCTGTCATTATGTCTCTGTGTGCCCTATGTTTGTGCGTTTCTTTGACATGCCAGTGTCTGTGTTGGAAGGCTAATGATAGACTGCAGACCATGCAGAGAGGCTTTGTATTAGTCACTGGTAGAAAGCCTGACAGCTAGATGGATGCTTGTTAATGGACCTCTGAGAGAATCTAACCAACACCTTCCTCTTGTCTTTTACAACTGTCATATACCAAACTGTGACACAGTATGGTTAAGTGTGGTATAGCAGTTGAACAATCAGCTGTTCCAAATTAATACAGACCCCAGATTTGCTTTCCACTCGAGTACTAAGGGGGGAAAGTATTTTTCGACAGCCTAACATTTGGTTTCCATAGATTTCTCTCTTGCAATACCTTTCACCCCATCCAGCGCTGCACAGTTCCCTCTTACACTCTCAGATTCAAGTCTTTTGCTTTCGCCTTTCTTCCCAACCTGCCTCTCCATTCCCAGACCACAGGAAATGGCCAGAGAGTGGCCGGGCCTTGTTTCTGTGGGTCTTAAGAATAGCAGCATTGTGTTGTGTTGGAGCCTGCATTGTTGTGGGAAAGTATGACTAAGCTGGAAAATACTCTCACCAAAACGGACACACATTCTGCATATGCAATATAAAAAATAAAAAAAGTGTTTTATTCTTCACTAGTTCATAGCTTTTGCTTTATCTTGTTTTCTTTTGTTAGTGGGCTAGTTGCAGTTATACAGATTCAGAAATATTGACTTATTCTGCTGTTGGTATTTATGTAAGCCACTCTGGATGAGAGCTGCAGCTACAGTAAATGCAGAATGTAGAGGCCTATATGTACATTTTTTGGCCCATAGCTTATGTAGTGTTGATATAATGACCTCAATGTTTTTTTTGTCAATAGATAATAGGTGTTAGCCACTGGTAACACCTCATGGTGGGCTATTCTCAACTTCTTCAGCTACATAATTACTGCTGTGACCAAATTACTCTGCCTTTCTCACCTCTTGTAGGATCAAAACACACTACAAGATTTCACGAACTAGTCACAAAGTTGCCATTCTAGCCAAATGTTCCCTTGCTGATCCCATGCTATTCTATTCTTTTAGCTTTCAGAATAGACTACATGACAGTAAATGAGCATTTGCCTCCTTGTCTTGAGTCAGTTTGTTTTACTGATAGAATAGACTTTTGTCCAGGTTATATGCCATATTCAGCCATAGGCTTTTCCTTTTACTGATATATTCGGAATACAGTCTGGTCTAGCTTATTTGCAATATAACTATTGTATAGGCGCTTCCTCCCTTGTTTTTCCCTGAATCAGCTGATGCTTTCCTCAGGCTATGGAAAGTAAGGCCGAGGTTATCTCATGTTTCAGCACCACTTCCTCCTTTACAATATGTTCTTCAATTATGTAAGCTGTGTGCGTCTCGCTTTCTGCTCTGTTCATTATCAAAGCTCTCACATCTCACTTCACACAAACGGGAACACTGGGTCAGCCAATCCCATGCCTCCAACCTCAGACCTTTTCATGTAGGCCTCTTCTTTATGTAGTGGATCAATCGGTTAACAAATCAACACTTTATGCTGCATGTATCCTATTTAAGGGTTATGCTGTTTTTGCTTGACGCTCAACAACTTGATACCTTTTTGTTCATGTTTTATACACAAGTGTAAGATCCTTACCTTGTTCTTCTAATGACAGGGTTAGCATAGAGTAGAATGACGATTCTGTGTGAGGTTGCACTCCTGTGGCTTACTTGTGTTTCTCTGAAAGTATGTTTGCATTCATGCATACATGCGCTTGTGTACTGTCACTGCTTGCCAGGGCAGGGCTTCCTGTTCCTGTGATCTGCTCTGCTCCTCTCTGCCACCTGGACTCTCACCCCTGAGCCTGGCACCATCTCTTCTCCTCTCACTTTTCTCCCACTATATTTTTCTCACTTCTTTTCAGGCTCCTTCTCATTCTCTCTCCATTTCTGTTGATGGCTTTTTCTGTCTCTGTCTCTCTCTCTCATCCCTCTAGTTGTATGTCTGACTTCAAACCCCCCCCCCCCACACACACACACACACACACTGCTTTGTATATTTATCTGACCTCTGATTCGGTGCTTCAGAGAATTAAAATTCAAAGGTGGTAATACAGTCTGTTTTTCATCCCAACCTCTGTTACGCACATGTTGCTGCTCTTTTCCCCCTCTTTTACTGGAAAGACGGTGTTTGTTGTCTTGAAGAGCCTTAATGCCATGCAGACTAATTGAGTCACAAGCAATAGATTGGATCCGGCTGATCATGGGAATAAGGCCTGGGCTATATAAAGGTCAGAAGGATGTGGGTTATTGTAAGATATCAGAGGCTGAGGTCTTTGCCTGTGCTCTGGTTAAACAGTTAATTGCATTTTGTATAGTGGGGATGACTATTAAGAGCACATCCTCTTATCATAATTAATAAACAAAAGGTGCTTTTAGGTGTGCGGACACACATTCTCAGACAAGTTGCTCACACACACATCTTTCTCTCACTCTTTCTCTGTGTTTTGGAGTAAGAGAAATGGCTACCTAACGGCGGGATATATACGTATAAATGACCTGAAAACTCCAGAGAATCTCTGTCTATGTGTGACCATGGCATTGAACAAGAGCTGTTCCAGAGTTCACTTAGTGGTGTGTGAGAGCTGTTACCAACCTCTTCCACAAGCACTAACACTGATAATTCTCCACAAACTGTTTGTCTCTGGTTTTTGCACCAATATGTATACCTTTTTTGTACAGTAGAACTGTGTGTGTATGCGTCTATTTGCTCTGTTTGTGTTGGCATCATAGTCTGATGGTTCTGCTTGGCTGTGTGTGCATTTTGAAGGCAATGCTGGTTAAAAGGAGCTGTGTTTTGGCTCTACTCCCAGTAGGCCATAGCTATTTGTTACTGTTTACTGGCCACTATAGACATGCTGGTAGATCCTCCCCTGATTCTCTGGACATCGGCATTGACCATTGACCATGCCCATCCGTCTATCTCTATCACCATATCTGTTTCCTATATTACTGTCATTGCTTATGCTATTGTACATTCCACTGTTTGTCCCGGAACCTGCTCCTGCTCAGCCGTCCTTGTGAGGGATCCCTCTTTGACTTGGCCCACTCAAGGTTTCTTCCATTGTTTTTACCTAATAAGGTTTTGGTGGAAGTTTTTCCTTGCATGCATTGAGGGTCTAAGGCTGTGGTGCCGGGTAACTTAGGCCTTGTAGAATAGTTAGGGCTATGGCTTGCTAAATTGAATTTGTTTGTCTTGTACTTGATTCTGTTTCTGTTTGTCTTTTACTATTCTGTTTCTGTTTGTCTTTTACTATTCTGTAATTTCCTCTGATTGATGTTCAGGTAGATCTAGTTGGCTCATTTTCTGTAAAGTCCTTTGAGACAGACATGCTTGTGATAAAGGGCTATATAAATAAATGAACTTAAACTTGTAAGGATGCCACCTGATCCTGGCACGTCCAACTGGGAAGAGACCACGGGGCAGACCGAGGACTAGGTGGAGGGATTATATCTCCACGCTGGCCTGGGAACGCCTTGGGATCCCCCAGTCAGAGCTGGTTAATGTGGCCAGGGAAAATGAAGTTTGGGGGCCCCTGCTGGAGCTGCTACCTCCGCGACCCGACTTCGGATAAGCGGTTGAAGATGGATGGATGGATGTAATCCGTGAGATACGGTAGATGACATCAAGTTATATTTTGAAGGTCTTTCTAAAAAGACTGCGGTCCTGGTGAGTGGTGAACGTTTTTTGTGATATCTGATCCTTTCATGTTTGGGTTATGGTGAAATAGGGACACTGTAGAGCGCTTGTAATGCTAGACATTGAGTAACCCTGGACCATGCTGACTAACTCTACATCAATTCAAGCCTACTGAAAGGACATAAATAGACATAGTGTACTCTTTTTCACAGTGTTGAATGAGCTTTGGGTGGTCGTGGTTGTATTTTCTTCCTTTATCAAAGGACTGGAGAAAAGGCTGCTGGCGATTCTTTTTCACTGTTGCTGGTTGTTTCATTTCGTTGTTCTTAACAAATTTGTCATAATGGTCAGGATGACAGCTGTAGTGTTGAAGGAATACGACGTGATTCCTCCTCGCATGACCGACGCCGAGCAGGCATTGCAAATAGCAACGTTGGCATCTTTTTCTGACACTTTAAAAAACCTCCACACCTTGAAACTTGAAATCTGATTTCCCACCATATCAATGGGATGGACAAAGAAGCCAATGTTTTGAATGGATTCACATGCAATCAAATTGTACACATCAAATAGTCCAAGTTTGAATAGGAACAGATCAAACATGTGCATTTAAATCTGTGTAAGACCTGTGTAACTGAATTGGGCCCTGTTTCATTTGCCAGAACAGTTGGCCCTTCACAGCAGATTGCAGCACAGGTTCAATAGATTTCTGCTTCTCTTACTGTTGTTTTTCTTTCTTTCTTTACTAATTCTGTTAACTTTTTTTCCTCCACCCCTTTTTACCCCTGTGATGAGCAAGACTAACTCAGTCAGACGTAGCACCCTTTGTCTGTGAGATGTGGTGAGAGGAAGCGATCACACATGAGTGGACGAAAGCACACACACACACACACACACACTCTCTCACACTCACTCACTTTCTCACATACACTCGCTTTGATCAAACTGAAAAAACTCAATAAATGTTGTTGTTTTTAAACGGAACACCATCATGGACTGAAGAACACATTTTTGCACGTGTCATTGACAGGGAGAAAACACTAATATTGTAGACTTTGCAACCTAAGCTGGAAGGCTTAAACAAAATGTGATTGTCAGCCTCCATACATTCTCCCTCCCGTCCCTCTGGTGAAGGTTAATTTGAGGAAGCAAAGGAATTGTCCAGAGATGCACCACGGAACTGATGACTTGTCAGATTGATTTGCCCTTCGGGGAGCTAATGTCTTGTCTGTCTCCCTCTCAATTCGATCTGGGTTAGGACGGCACAGTATGCCTTTAAACACTCATGTCATTTTCCACAGCACCGTCAATAGACAGCACTATTACTTAACCACCATGTATGCATAAAGACTATGGATTGTTAATGTATTCACCTCATCTCAGCACTGATTCGTCCCCCATTGAGTTTGACACACACACACACACACATACTCACTGGTCCCATGGGCATGTCTGATTGAACAGTCTCCTGTCTGCCATTCCTCATCTGTAGGAAATCAATAGAGGATCTGAGATTGGAGCAAGGGCTAATTGAGCTCTGCTGTCTCCGTTCCCGTTATTATATCCTGTTATTGCTGCCAGGAGCGTTTTGTCATCGCAGCACCTGGTTCACACCATGGGGCCAGGGAGCCAGCCAGCGATCAGGTAGGGACTTTGGAAGCCACAGGGAGGGGGGCAACCTGTGATTGAACAACCTTGTGAAGTCAAGTGCTGGGAAGAAGGGCGCAAAAAAGAACTGCTTCATTTATTCTCATGTACCTCTTTAGGAGCTGCTTGATGTTTCTTCGCCTCCACCTGGTGATGGAGAAGATAGAAGTGCATCTGCTGTTACAGAGTATTGGAAGTTAGAATGGTAACAGTAGTGATTATCCCTGTGTTTTATGCAACTGTTTGGAGCCACAGACTCTCCACTGCCTTCACTTTTTTAGTTGCTGCACTGAGGCATGTCCTCAGTAAAGCTCTGCATTTTGGCCATTCCGTGTATTTCACATCCTAATTCTAACCATGAGACATTCAGAGAATGAATTCAACTTAACTTAAACCATAGTCTTGGCAGTATCCCTCTATCCCACACACAACAGTACCATATTTCCATGAATATCATGGCATGAGAGCTGTGGCCCTGCTGTTTCCAGTTTTGCACATGTTTTCAACATTGTCACGGATCAGCAACCTATGGTAATGCCTCACCGTTGCATGCTGTTTCTAGCCAATGTTATCCATACAAACTGCCCTTTTCTACTCTGCTCGATTTAACGAATGGAGATACCCTCCATCCAAACCATCTGCTGTCATCCCTCCACCCTTTGCCATCATTCCATTCCATTGCTCCATCTGTCTATGTTCCAACACTTGAGGGAGTGTCACCGGCACAAACAGCCCTGTCCGGTGCTGTGGAACATATCTGTTGAATCTCCCTCATTTCACGCTCCTCTGATGCTTATGTGTACACATGCTGGGGGCTTATGTGAAGCCACTCAAACACCCAGTTAATGAGATCATCCGTGTGTCCTCTAGGGCTGTTTATGTGGATGATATTGTTTTGAATTTGCTCATTGAGGTTAAGGTTGTGTCATTGAAACATGGGTTAACAGTGGGAGCTGTTGCTGTAAATTAACATTATGGTCCGCAAGTTAACAAGATGCTAAAGCCTTGAAATGGGATTTGTTTAGTTTTTTCCCCCACTGTTTGGCAGAGAGGTGGCTGCTGAGCACCTCGCATCATTAACTGCAATACGAGTCGTCCCAAGGCACACAATTCACAGGAGATGACTAGAGAACACCGTTAATTCAATAAGAGGACATTACTTTGTTTCATAGATGAAAGCCTTCTCAAAAAGCCAAAAAACTCATCTTAAAATATGGGTTTTGTTCCACCAACTACGCAATGAGCAGAGATTCACAAAAATACTTTGCTTGGTGTGTTTATGTAGAAATCTTGTCTGAATACCCCTCCTCCTCACTGGGCCTGTTTGAGGTATTTGTTGCTTTGTATGGCAAGGCATGCCAGCAGCAGCACAGAGAGAGATTATTGTCAGTGTAATTGGCTTTTCCAGGCCTGATTTGATACAAGCCTCTTGTCTGATCCACACACCTCTTTACCAAGCGTAATGGAAAGACGATGAGGCCCACATGAAACGTTGCTTCATCACATCACTGGAGAAATCGCCTCTTGCGTCTCGTTACCGTGCTCAGGGCCGGGGTAGAAAGTGGTGTGTCTGTGTCAACACACACGTACACAGAAAAAACACACATACACATATTAGCGTTACACGTACTATAGAGATAAACGGTAAATAGAAAGAAAATAGTCTTGAGTATTGAAAAGATTGAAAATAGGGTACTCTTTATTGTGTACACCTAATAATAACCGTGTGCATTCAACAGTCTTGTATGCATTCAGACATATATATACAAAAGTGTAGTAAGAATTAATGTTTCTGTTTTACCTGTGTGCAAACAACCATACTGCACCATCCCACAGTGTTCCAACATCCAGATATTTTTGTCACTGTACTCCAGATGAGTGACAGCCGGTGGGATGAATTTGTTATCTGACTGTATGATCCAGTTCACTCCCTAGTATGCTGTCCAGACTGACATGGCTGGCTGCTGTTGCAGGAGTCTGCCTTGTCCACAGAGCAGCAGAGGAAATGTGGAACATGCTCTCCTACCTGTTATCTCAGCCAGGATCTGCTATTGCCAGAGGAGCGTAGAGATGTACCAGGAAAACTGAGAAGTAAAGGAAGGGAAAAGATTGATACTGTATTTGTTTTACAATTATTTGTTCTTGGTTTATTCTTTCCTATATTTCTTTTGAAATGCCGCGTTTGAGCTACAGTTATTACATTTTGTTCCACGTATGCCACTCTTCACGAGGAACAAATTTGCCTCAAGAACCCATGACGTCTGGTTACTTAGATTTTACGCCATTTTTAATATTGTGAAAATATCCCTACTCCCCCTAGGATTTTTGAGCAATCTGCGTGAAATTGTTACACATACTTTTTGGACCATCATCTAAAATCCCAGCATAAGAAAAGTGTGCACCCCCCAAAAAAAGAAGAAACTACCAGCCAATGAAATCGATGGGTGTGGCTTTTCACAAAAATGCTAATATTGGCATCAAATTTGAATGTAGTGATGTATCAAATTAGTAAGTAGTTCGGGACAATGTCCTGAATTCTGTGATATCACAACATCATGATCATGATCGGTGAAAAAATACCAGAGATAAAGGCATTTAAATTAATTTTCACTTGAGTTTCTCGTAGTCCCATTCACAACAATAAGTTTGAAGCTGGCAGCCCATTTTCCATTACCATCAGTGCGCTCAATTTGCGTATGCCAACATGCTGCTTCTTACGTAGCAACTACACAAAACACTAAACAACTTATAGCTGGTGCCTACCTGAAGTCTCAGCTCAGGTAATCGCCATTTTGTGTGCTGATTTCAGCGGCTCTAATGTGGCTATGGTGGAATCCAATAAGCCATGGGGGACATTTTTCACCAATTGGCCACATGGTGGTGCTATCATGAGTCAATGGATATTGTTTTTCACAAAAACACTTACCTTATAATGAGAACGGTTTGACACACTGTAATACTACAAAGGTTTATAGACCGGTCATGCACCATTTGACCAAAAATCATAAAATCTTGTACACTCCTCATATATATATATATTACTGATCAGTGTGTGAAATACCCCACTGCAATCAGGGGATCTCCCCCCGCCGGCTAAAAAACGTAACTAAAAATCGAAACAAAAACACACACACATAGCTACTGCTTAAGCTGCTGAAGTCTTAGTCATAGAAAATAAATTAATATTATGTGGCTGACACAGAATCAACTGCGTTATATGTGCACAAACATAATAGACTAACAATGTACAGACATAGCTATGTAGCCTACAACTAAAGCGAAATAAACAGCAATAGATGCCTCCTCTCTCTCCCTCCCTTTCTCCCTCTCCCATCTGTCTCTCTCTCTCTCTCTCTGTCTGTCTCTCTTGCTCTCTCTCTGTCTCATTTTCTTTTTGACATTAACGCTATTTCCCCACAACCTAGCTCCTCGTGTTCACAGAAATTAATTCACAGCGGTGAGACAATCAAAAGCAGCTGGCTGTTATAGAGTAAAAACCGATGGACCAGTGTGCCACAGCGCCACCATGGATGCAGTTGAAATAACAGTCTATTTAATGACCAAATAAGAGGAAATACCTGAAATAACATATTTTCTTAATATAAACATATTACCGTATTGGTCCGAATATAAGACGACCCTGAATATAAGACAAGCCCATTTTTTCAAGACTCATTTTGGGGGGAAAACTTTTTTGAAGACCAAATCTTGTTTGTATAAAGAAAATCATTTGTATTTGAAAATACCGTAATGATAATAAAAACACATTGAATAAAACAATGTTGAGCTATGTTGAGCTCTTTGGCGATTTCCAAGGCTTTGAGCTGAATGACAGATCTGGTAATTGGCATACTGGCGTTATGTTTTTTAGTCACGTATTCACACAACCTCCTGTCAAATCTCCTGGAAGCGGCCGCTTTGCGGACCGCAGCAAGCTTCTCTCTGACTGTTGTCTTTTTGGGCACGCCATCTTCTAACATTACATTCTGTAACATCATATTTCTTGGCTTCTCGACAGTGGTTTGATGACTGCTTCGTTGATCACCATGATCTTAAAATTGTCATCGTAACTCAAATCAATCATGTTTTATTTATATAGCCATTTTATACAAGCATATCTCAAAGGGCTTTACATTGCATGCATCATATACATAGTACATCACATCATATGCTACACTACACTACACACAAACTCATCTATTTGCATGTCTTGGACCGTGGGAGGAAACCGGAGCACCCAGAGGAAACCCACGCGAACACGGGGAGAACATGCAAACTCCACACGGAAAGAAAAAATTACGTCTTATATTAAGTATAATATAATGTATTATCATAAACATATTAGCAAATTGAATAACAGGTGAGTATGCTTTTTATTATTGTTATATATGAGACTCCCCAAAACATTGATTTAGATCATTTCAGGGGGTCTCAAGTGTCAATCAAGGTGTCTGAGACCCCCTGGGACCCCTGTATTTCGCACTATGTATTACATGATGGTGTCATTTGACTTATGTTGATTAGCAATTACTAAAATATTCTAAACCTACATTTTTGGCCTGATGAAAACAAGTGGTGGCGTTAGAGAGGTCATTTTCTGTTGAGACATAAGTGCTATGTCAATGTTTGCATAACTTACACAGTGGTAGAAGGGCACACTAAATGTCCCTGGAAATAATCTGACAATTACTGGACACATGGTTGTGCTATACCATGTGTGGGGTCATTCTGATGGTAATGTTTGACGCGCGGCGTTCGTTGGATGTAAAAGAGTGAAAGGATGGATGCAAGATCTCAGAGCTGTTAGATTATTACTGCCAATCGCAGTAAAGGTTTAATGAGAAATCGACATGAATAAGAATCGTACGTACGGGTCTCTTCCAAACAGCAGTAAGGAAGAGCACCCTGTATTGACAGGACAGGGTTTATATAGAAAAAACTGTTGACATCTATTGGCTGACTATAGATGGAGGCCTCTTATTGGTGCATGGGTGCTGACGTCATTTGTTGGACGTGTTCTGCAAGGGTCTGGATGTTCTGCAAGGGTCTGGATGTTCTGCTTTATCTTTTTACAGATAAAGAGAACACTGACTGGGACATAGATATGATGTTCTCTTACACAGAAGAAAAACTTACTGGGTCATGAATATGTTTTTCTTATCTTACTCAGTGGAAACTACTCAG